>DWFT01000015.1:0-19199 GCA_018246795.1 Microceris patrobas patrobas
ATTTTGGGAATTCAAGACACCCGGAATCCAGAATACTTCTTCTTGTCCACTTGTATCTACCCAACGCTGTAAATATTTTCTCCAGTCTTTAGGCAATTCATAAGACTTTCGCATTTTCTTTGCTGAAACGAATGCTGCATAACTATTCCCATTATAGTGATGAAAAGCATGCAATGCGGCCCAACCAATCGCACACGTTGTCCCATCAGACGTATCACCTTTTACAGCGATGCGAAAAGCTGTTGCTGCTTTTTCACTAGCCTCTCTTTCTTTGTCAAATTCTATAGCACCAAATGTCCATAGTAAATATCGGTTTCTTGTTTGATTTGCTAAAGCCTCTAAAAGGTACCTACGTGCTTTGAATATATCGTTTTCTTCAAGGCAACGCAACACCATTGAAAGTAGCACACTTGGGTGGCCTGGCAATGCTGTCATATTGTTTTTCATATGCTCATTTGCAATCCTGGTATCTCCTGCTTGCAGATTTCTAGAAGTAGTGACACGCTGTGATGGACGAGCAGGCGGAGGTTGTGGAGCAAATGATGCTGTCACAGCCCGTCTACTAGATACATGCTGGCCCGTTACTATATTTTGCCATTCTATGTCTGAACATAAGTCAGGGGAAAATTGTTTTAACATTGTCCTTACTCGCATCAACAATCGATTAGCCGCCGTGCGCTTGATACTTTGAGTCATTTGTAACGTACCTTTGCAAGTAAGGTTACTCAGTTCTTTATGAATAGCTAATGCTCCGCAATCTTTACGAATTTTTCGTACATCAATCACAGGATCCTCTGGTATTGGAGTCATAGTTAAATTGCTAATAGGTGCAACAGGACCTTCCGGTACAGGAAATCCAAGGGATTCAAATAAATTAGTCATTTTTGCCTTTGAAACCAACGAGTCGAATAAATCAAATTTAATTACCACGTACGCTTGGTGACCATTTTCATCCAGAACATAATCATTTTCTCGGACGCTAATTTTAGCACTCGCTGGGGGAAGATCTAAGAGCGGTCCGACATTTTCAGGTAAATCAGCTTCATTATAGAACAAAAGTTTTGCGCATGATGTTACACTAAATTGGCCAGGCTCTAATAGCACACCTAAATCTAAAAAGGCCATGTAACGGCCACGTACCTCTACTTTTCCTGCTCTCGGCACACCAGCAATCTCAACTAAAAAGGTTGATTCCAGTCTCTCACGTAAACTTATTGGATCGACAAGGACTCGACTAAAAGCATTCCAGTAAACTGAATTGCATTGTTCTGTGTCTAAAGATTCCAAATCTGGAGGAATATATTTGTCTTCATTAGGCACATCAAAAACAGTTAAAGATGCATTTCCACCGTTGCTGGCTGTTGCCCACAGAATTTTTTTGGCTTTACTAGTACTTAACGACATACCAAAGTTAATTCCTACTGAGTCATGAACTCCATTTAACCCAATAGCACTTAGATACACCGTACCTTCTCTACCATATGGCAAACAATGTGCGGATATCATTGTTAATAATACTGGTATTTTATAGTTTTCGGAAACTCCAGGAGAATGGACATGAACTACAATACCACATTTTGTAAATTGTCCGGAGTTTAACGCAATCAGTGGTATGTTAAGAAATATTTCCTCTTCTCCAATTACTAATGGAAATAAATCAACATTTCCTCCAGCTCGATTATCCACATTCAACAAAGGATCAGGTTCTCTCGCGCTTTTACCCCCTGCAGTACGAAGTAAAAATATAAGAGGCTGATTCGCCACAAGTGTTTGATAGTAAGGTTCCTTTAAGTTAATAGGTAATTGTTCAATAGTGTAAGCGTAATCATTTTGCCATTTACGTTCCAATAGAACTTGACCATTAAATACTATTACAATGCTCCAATCCCCTGGACCAGGATTGCCTTCTAAGAGTATCGAAAGTCTGACAGAACGCGGAGTAACAATAATCATATCGTCATATTCACCATACACACTAGACTTTTCTGTAAGCGGAGTTTTCTGGCCTTTCTTCATATCCTTCGGTGGCATTCTTGAATATTAAAAAGGCCTCGAAAATGTTTTATAAATTAAAGATTAAAGACATTAAATAATTAACAGAAAATGTTTTTACTTTACTTTTATAATATATATTACTGTCAACTGTTCAAAACAATCTTCTGATTATCGTCTAACACAAGTTTTTGATGATTAATTGAGCCCTGTATCACAAAAAACTTTGCAATGCTATTCCAACCATACGAACACTCCGTGACGTTGTCAATCTATGTCAATAGTGACAGTTGACAATTATTTATTTTAATAGGACAGTTGACATTTCGCGTTCATCTATTTTGTTTTGTTACTTTTATTACCTACCTTATTATAAGTTCAAAAAATGATATAAAATGTATACGTTACTCCATGGTTTTTACAAATATTTGGTTCAAAAAGACGAATACTGTGTTTTAATTTTAGGACTTGACAATGCTGGCAAAACGGTGACATGAAAAACGAATTATTTGTATTGTTATAAACTTTCCACAAAATAATTTTTACGTAAAATAATACATATTTTCAGACGTATTTGGAGGCCACTAAAACGAAATTTACCAAAAAGTACAAGGCCATGAACCCCAATAGAATTACTACAACAGTAGGATTAAACATAGGAAAAATTGATGTAGATGGAGTGAGGCTGAATTTTTGGGATCTCGGAGGTCAAGTGGAGCTACAATCGCTTTGGGATAAAGTACATATTGTTAACCACCTTTGATACCACTTTATGATTATTTTTTTGTTGATAAACAATACTGATGAAATGTTCAGGTGTCCTACATCCCTTTGCCTACCTCTTCGGGGATTCCAGGCCTGATGTTTCATTTTGTTATGTTGACAAACTACTCAAATCCAAATTCAAATTCATATATTCAAAATTGGTGATTTTGTAAGTCAAAATTATGCTACCACCGCTTCGTTATTTTAATCGATAGATATACAACATGGTACAAGCAATTCCACCTTAGTCCTCAGGTCTACAATTCCAGTCCAAACGAAGTCCCAATATTCATAGAATGCAATGAAGTCTACATCTATTAAAAAAATGTAGTAGCTCACTAGTTGGCGGATTTTTCTACCTACTTAGGAATATATAAGGCTTAACTTAATATATTGCCTAGGTGTCTTGTGGCTAAGCCTGCTGCTGATAATACATCAGTCAGTCACTTACCATCAGGTGACCCGTTTGCTCATTTGCCCCCTATTCAATGAAAAAAAAAATAGAAAATTCTTATGCTATCAATACAATAACAACAAAGTAAGACATGAAACCAACATATTTTTATGTAAAAACCTGTAAAAAATAAGCAGGTGTTGCTTATCCAGTTGTCATCAGAGAATTTTAAAATGTGTTGTTAAGCTTGGATGATTGATTTTTAAAAATATTTAGAGTAACCTGTATGTTTTCATAAAAAAAATAGACAAAGTATCATCATCATCATTAGCCTATCTGAGTCCACTGCTGGACATAGGCCTCCCCCAAGTATGTAAATTGACAATTAGTTGTAGTGCAATCAAAAACCAACTAATAGTCAAGACTTAACTTATTATGGGACATTGCCCTCTTTTAACATGGTAGGATTGATATTTTTTCTAATGTTTAATTTGTGGATGGTTGAACAATATATTGTATGACAATGAGTGGTTGATTGTATTAGTATAGACAGATGTTTCGCAGTGACTAAACTTTTTATTAATAAACTTTAAGATATTACTCATTACCTGTTTCAGTATTTTTTTTTGTTCCAGTACTATGCAGAGTGTCATGCAGTAATTTACATTGTTGACTCTTCTGACAGAGAACGCATTTCTGAGTCTAAAGAAACCTTTGGTTGGTATCAGAGTTTTTTTTTTTTATACTAATACATAAATTTATAATCAGTATCTATAAATTATGAATTAGTGTAAGAAATTTCTATTACATATTGCCTTTATCTAATGTGTTATCAAAATCACTTATTTCAATTATAAAAACAATAACACCTTGTAAAGATGATTCATTTATTGATTTTTTCTTACATGCTACATGCAATAGTCATTATTGAAACAAGGGACTGATTGTTAGAAAATCTTAAAAATTTTTGAAATAATGAACTTTGTTACATTACATTAAATTTTCAACAACCAAATAATAATTATTTCAGATCGCATGATAGCTTCAGAGCATCTTTCTGGAGTTCCACTTTTGGTGCTAGCAAATAAACAAGATATTCCTGATTGCATGGGTGTTCACACAGTGAAACCAATTTTTAACCAAAATGCACACCTCATTGGCGCTAGAGATATTATGCTAATGGCTACGTCGGCATTGACTGGGTAATTAAACTCAATACTAATATCGCATTGTTAGACAATTACCTTGGAATTCTATGCAAATAATTATATTGGTATATGTTTATTGTGTTACAGTGATGGAGTTGACGAAGGTATAAGGTGGCTTGTGGATTGCATTAAAAGGAACAGTGTAGACAGACCAGCGCGTAATCACGACGACAACTTATGAATCAATAGCGACATCTACAACAGTACATACGCATCGTTCGCACCTACCTAATATGAATAATAATTAGCTTTCCTATTAAGATAATGATGTTGTGACTCGAGGCATTGTTTTGTACATACAGTATTGACATTTGAAAATAAAACATCAACTGAACAGTGTGTATATTGCTATCCCTTTCCAGTGATAAAAGGTACTTTTGATAAGAGATACGTAATTACTGGATATTTGAGGAGCACCTGCACCTGATAAAACATCACTGATAACAGTTTAGTTTGCACTGTCGTGAATTACTGCGGCATTCTAGTGAAATGTTATAGTGTTTACGTTTCAATTAATTTTGGGTATTATATCATAACTCAAAATGGCATATCCGATGTATGAAGTTGATTGGAGTGTATTACCACCAGAACAGAACAGAAGGTAGGTGAAAATAGGTATTTAATATACATACAAATGTTTTAGATTATAGAATAAAAACATAGATAAACGTAGCAATGTTGTGAAAATTTTATGACTAATTTAGTAATTACTACTTTGTTATGATAATGAGGATTTCTGAAGATTGATGTTACTGAAAAGTCTCCACGTAGCGTCCGTTCAATTAAGTACAAATAAGCAGACGAGTTGTCTTGTCAACTGGTTTAGTCATAATAAAAGCTTTTTTATCAAAAGATGATATAGTGCAATAAAATGAAACTAATCTAGTGTTGCAATTACTTGGCATAATGAGATATAATTTAGAAGTAACTGCGATAATATCACCCGTTACTTAAAATAAAAAAGGCTCTAAATGTTATAACGTCATGTGCGAATGCGAGAGCGAGTAAGGTGCGAGTCATGTCATGTCGATCGGCCATGTTGAATTTCTTGCAACGCAGGAAATGTCAGCTGGCGGCTGTCGTAATATTTCTTTGTAAAACTTGTAATAAAAGTATTGTAGAAGCATTTCTCTGTGATAAATAAATAAATCTCGAAACGTATGTGGTGATTGAAACATAGTTTGAAGGGAAAATATGATATTATTTTTTCAAAAGTGGCATGCGATTTCTCTTGCATTTTTATGGTTTGTGACGAGATAAAATGGTTATAAGTCTCAATTAGTTATTGTAGAATATTTCTTGTGTGTTTTAAGTTACAACAAAAGTGTTTTAAAGTGATACTTATTACGTCAAGTGTTGAGTTTTGATCGGTCTGTTTTCCCTGTACGACATACACCTGCCGAGTACCCAAACGATACTTGAGCATTGCGATCTGAAGGGAGATCTGATTTAAATTATATAAATACACAAATACAATTGGACAAGATGAACGGCTCCGAATCCGGGTAATTTTATATTCCATGTAGTTTATAACTATTAGCTCGTAAAGTTTTTTGCAACTTCTATAACAAGATAATCATTGATAGCGGTTTCATTCAGTTGCATGATAACATGAACTATTTTTTTTAAATAATTATGTGCCTAGTTATATTTTTGGCTGATAAAATATATGAAATCTTACAGTTGCAAGAATGCCACATATTGTTTGGACTTGAAAAGTAATCACAGTGAACTTATGAATATTTGCAGTCATTGATATAAGCATTTTTAGTGTTCAGCCTTTTATGAGACTATACTAATTATAAACAATATACTATTGATTAATGGTTGATGAAGACAGTTCATTGAAAAACAAATTGAAGTCTTTCTAAATTGTTTATCAATCATTCTCAATCAATTACAGTTAATAATCACAGGTCATAATAGGTCAGGAGTTTTGATATCTAACTACTTATATGTATAAAGAAGTCTCAATAAGAGCAATCTGTTATCTCTGCCTACCCTATAAGGGATCTGGTGTGCAGATACATATTTATATGTAAAGAAGTTCAGCATTATATTTTACTCCATTTTTTAGATATATTAAACATGTTTCCTAATACTTGGATTTTTGTTCATTTTGTTAGAGCACTGGGATACCATAATAATTATAGAATTAAATATATTGGAAATAAAATATATTACAGATATATGTGTGCTTCGTATCATGTGACAATATGACCAAATGCTAAGCTGCCTTCAAATAAAAAAAAAATAATGCATGTATTAAAATGTAATGATATTCAGTAAACAATACCTAGTGTATAATATTTGAATTGGAGTATCAATCAAAATCCATTCTTCATAATGATAACTTTTCTTATATTAAAATGATATGATAGATGAAGCAAAAAGAGGTTGGGTCAAGAGAAATACATTTATAGGTAATATAAAGAATGTCATTGTAATGTAGGCATTGTGTTCAGAGCTATTGTACTGACCAACAAAGCTCTGACATTCAATATTGTGTGGGGCAAAGGACACATGATGTGTGCATTCAGCATGGATCGTTGTTGTATACTGTTGTAACATCATAAATTTATTGAACTTACCATAATACTTCATTAATTAGTACTTCTGTTATTGTACTATCATGCCTTATGGGATAGGCAGAGAGCACAGTGTATGAAATACATCTATCCTTACGGATGTGTGTCTTCTGTATTCATCATTGTCTTCATAGAAATAATACAACTACAAATAGATAATACAGTTTTTAATATTCTTTAAACAATGCTATAAAATTGACTCATCATTGTATAGCTATACATGATATTGGTTTATGATGTAAGAATAACTAATTTATCATTTTGATGTTGTTATTGACTTATGTTAACAATGGTGTTTTTCAATCATCAAATCAAAAACTCCATCATTCCAATGTTTATATATTAAAGATACTAAAGTTTTAATAGAGTATAGTACACTCAGACAGTATATAGTAATCAATATAATATACCAATATAGTGCTACCTTTCAATAAAGTCTTCTGTCAATGACACATTTAACAAGTGTAATTTACTATTATCATATCATTGTCAATCCTTTATTGTTCTCTTTTATACTAAAAAAAGGAATTTCTCTGAGATCTCTGTGAGGGGACCTGTATGGAGCAGTGCAACAATAAAGAGTCGAAAAAAGAATGCTCCTTAGGCATAGGTTACCTGGAGTATAAAGAGGGTTAAGTAGTTTACCGTTATCAAATGCACATTGACTCCTGTCACCAGTACTTGTGTGTTGTTATATAGAGAGATATTTTGATCTTAAAAATACTATTGAACATTTCATGTCTTAACATAACATCACACCTGTAATCCCCAAACGGGTAGGCAGACAAGTGTAATAGTACACTTCCACATTTACATTTATGTTCCATGAAATAGGTGGTGAGAATTATCCATACTTTACATGTTAACATTTTTTTTCAAGATTTGGTTATGAACATAAGAAACTAATCTTATGTACATGTTATCAAATAACTATTATCACTTTCTGAGTATGAACAGCAAGAATTTTTAGATAACATGTTTACATACTTCATTAAGTGAAAAATAAATATACAGAACATTATTTACTATTACAGTGTAATATTGTCACAGCTGTTAGTTATGCCTTGAGAGTATGCATGAAATGCACATGAGGATCTCTTTTAGAAAAGAATGAAGATAAAAAATCTGATTGATGTTATTCAGTCCTATTTGCTGTTCACTATAAATGTAAATAGACCATAGTAACCATTAATTGAGGGACTTGTCAGTAATGAACTTTAATTTGCTCACAATCTACATAAATTAATGAGAGATTCCATAAAGGATTTTTAAATTATATTACTATTGGAAGTCATTAAACAGTGAACTGAAATTTCATAAAATGATAATTATTTAAAATAAGAAAAGAACGAATGATTTTATTGACTTTGCCACCTACTTACACAGACACACCTATTTGGCATTATGCTCAGAAAATAATACAATATTACTTAGTATCTATGAATTATACATATATACATATGTCCCATAGTAGTTTGGCAAGTGGCCAGACATAATTATACCATACCACATTGAACATAACTCATGACATACAATATTACATGTTCTGTTTTTAGTGCTGTTTGTGTCAATAGTATTTCATTTGTTTCAGGTTCAACCCGGCATTCAACATTGCCACAATCAAGCAAGTGGTAAATGAGGCCATAGAAAGAGGTGAGTACTGTTAACACTTGCTTTAAATTATCAATACTTTATCTGTATCTACTTTAACAGGTAAACATTACATCACAATGTTTGATGATCAATGATTCCACTGATTTGGTTGTGTGACATTTCTCACTGTACTCAATGGCTGTACTCTGCAATCCTTAAGTATTTTGTTGAACATTGAAATATTGTACTAGGGTTTTTGGTCTTTTTTTTTTGATATTTCTCACATTCAGCAAAGGTGGGATTATTGGGTTTCATTACTTTAATTGGGTACTCTTTGGCAATAGTTGCTTCTGGCAAGGGCAGGAAACTTAAAATCAGTTTCCACTGTTGCAATATGTTCCATGGGTGTAGTTAAATTGGTCTTTAATAGTGCATAGTGCATAGGGTTACACAAATAGTTCTCTATAAAATAATATTTTGATACATTTAATTTAAGCCATGATACATGGGCCTGCAATCACATTGTTAACAATGCTTGTGTCTTATGGTTTCTCCATGGTAATAGTAATGATGGGGTTGAGGGGAGAAGGTGGCTAAATTTTATAGGAGCATGTTGGCACATTCCTGTACTCAAACCCATTGTAGGTAGTTGAGAACTGCTGTTTCATAGTTGCCTATTGCAAAATGCTTACTTCTATGGGTACATTGGAATTAAAATACATTGGAGTGGGATATTGTTTAATATTTGGATTTTTTTATTTGACAATAATTAAGTATGTAATAAATTATGTATTACATATATGTATGTATCACTGCTGAATATGACACACCAAGTTAATTTTATCTTTCTATCTTTACTTTACTAGTATTTTACTATGTATTAACTACCAACATTTATAAATTTATAGATGGCACTTAGTTTGTTTTTTTTTACTAACATTGGGATTTTAGTGTTGAAACATAATGAAAAATACATTTATTCAATACAGTGCTCATAACTGGCTTAAAGGTGTACTAAACATTTTTTAAATGTTTTATTTGTTATTTCCCTTGACCGATAAATATACGTTCGTTATTTAATTCATCTTTTCCTCCCTAAATATGGTATTTTTCTTATTTAAATGTGTGTAGGATTGCTACTAATTGATTTATTTAATAGGTAAATCATGTCCACATTGATATGAATGTAATTACATAATAATAAAGTAAAGAATAATAATACAAACGTAATATTTATTGCAATCTGAATTTACATGTTTAAAATTGTACATCATCACATGTCGTTGCTCAGTTACCCTACAAAATTTGAATTTAATTAAGTATATAGGGTAAAGCCACAAAATAACGACCGCGGGCGCTCGATGCGTGCGCTCTATTTTCTAAACGCGACAAACAAGATTAATAGAGGTATCAAAATATTTTGTTGCTGACTAACGGGTCTTTATTAATTTGTTAATCTCGCCTCAACTACACCGTAATTTGATGTTACCTAATCGTTTTATGATTTAGGATGATACTCGAGTTTAAAAGCGTTAATTAGGATTTATAGCATTAAAATATGTTTAAATTTTCTCGCAGGTACCACGTATTTTGACTAAACATAACTTTCACTTTTTAGTATACATATGATTGTATGTAACTTTAAGTACTGATACGTTCATTAATATGTGTACTTTATTATACCTTTAAACAAGTATTACTCTCTTTTATTTGCTGTAAATTCGTCCTGTAACGAATGCAAAGATTTGACGTGAGTATTCGTGGTTTAAGTACATAATTGATAAAATTTGGCATAGAAATACAATAAAATATAATGAAAATAATGTCAATACCACGTATAATACGTAATTTTATAATTTTTTCCAACATACACATGATTTCCTTTTTTGTTATTCCAATTGTTAGCAAATATAGTTTATAATATTGTTATTTAATAACGTAGTTTAATAATATTTAATTTAATAATAATCATTATATTTAATATACTGTAATACGAATATCCGCTTTCGTGTCGCATAATCTTTTGAATATTTATTATTCATTTCTAAAATTGAGTAGTTGATTTGACTTGATTGAGAAGCGGCAAAAAGAAAACAATATGGCGGGAACGACACGAACATACATAACATACATACATAAGTGTTATAAAAAGTAAAATAAATGATGGAATAAATAATTTCGTGGTTGTTTGATTACACAATGAATGTCTCCGTACGGTTTTTTTTATCCTTACATTAATTATCACCCTACACCGAAAGAAAGGGACTTGAAGGCATGAAGATATGTATGTACATTAATTATTATATAATTGTTGTATATTACGTAGTCAGTTAAAGTAAAAAGCAGAAACACTAATACAGACTGTTGTAGATAAACAAACGAATCCTTTAAGCCAGATTAAAGTCGCCCATCGATTTATCGCTGTCCATCGATATTTTCTCATTAAAGTTTCAACGCGCAAATCCCGCCACGCTTAGCTTGTAAGTTAACATAACAAATGCACTGATGAACGCTTTATGTGTGTGTCGTCCGTAAACAGTCGCGCCGGTTTCAGTGCGGATGACGACGCCTACCAGACTCAGGGATTTGATAAGACAGATCCGTGCCGCTCGTACCGCGGCCGAAGAGCGCAGCGTCGTCAACAAAGAATGCGCCTACATACGATCCACTTTCAGGGAAGAGGATAGTGTTTGGAGGTGGGTATCACGTCTTTAATGGTTTGAGTGACCAATTCATACATAAATATTGTCTTATAATACATTTTGTGATTTTACATTAGTATCAGCACAAGTAAGACCTAAATTAGATCTTGAAGGTACTTGCTCTTTGAAACCCCGTATACACCTTTTTATAGTAAAAAGACATTGCAATCGAAGAGGCGGTACAACAAAATGTAGTAGTTACATTAATCTTACATGTAATGTATACCAATTACAACGTTATGTCCCTTAGAACAAAGCCCGTAATATGTTACAATATTATATCAGTATATACTCGTAATGCTTTACTGCGTCTGGATTAATATAGAATCGCTTAACAATAATGAACTCGACGACCCAGCCTTAGTGTGGGTGGATGTATCCTATTGTTTTAGTAACATCTGCATAGTAGGTCATTTTCCTCCGTCGATCGCCTCGGTTCAATCATTGTCTTACGTATTTGCTGGCACGATTTCAAGAAATTTAGATAGAATATCTTAAGTTTTAAACACAATTGATGTGTTATGCCGCGCTACTCTCTGTCTCCTGACCATTATTGCTCCCATTTGATTCTGCGGTCTGCTTTCCGTATCCTCTCTCCACCACGCGCGATTAGACACGCCGTACGCGAAACATTGCAAGCGGTCATGTCTTTCGCTGTAGTATCTGCCCATCTCATTTTCGGCCTTCCTCTTCTTCTGGACCCAGCCATGTTCAGATCCACAGCGATATTCCCGATGTAATCCCGAGATCTCCTCTTGACGTGTCCTTACAATCTCAGACGACTGTCTTGTAGCTTATCGGCGAAGTCACGTACCCCGATGCTACCGCGAACGTATGCGTTGCGTATCTCATCGAGCCTCGCTACTCCGCACATCCACCGAAGCATTTTCATTTCGGCGACTTGGACTGAACGAATATAGCCTTGTTTCATAGCCCATGTTTCACTCCCATAAGTTAAAACAAGTCTTATAATAGCCTTATAATGATCTTACATACGAAGCCCTTAAGCTTCACGGTCATAGGCAACGCCAGTCACTTCCCTCCACTTTACCCAGACAGTTGTGATTAAGTGTTTTATATTTACTTCCAAATTTCCTGAGCTCTGCAACATGATACCTAAATATCTGTATTCGTCACATCTAGTAACTTGTTGTCCATCGATGATGAGAGGATCTTCAAGCCGGTTAGGTTCGTTGCGCACGATGTATCGGGTTTTCGCAACACTTAACACCAGGCCACCTGCCTGTAACTGACGTTTCCAATCCCCGTGAGCTACCTCCAACTCTTTTCGGGATATTGTACAGATAGCTACATCATTTGCGTAAATAAATGTCCGGGGTGCTTTGGTTTAGACATGTTCAGTGAGTGCATCCGTCAGCAGGCAGAAAAGGCGCAGCCTTGACGTACCTCTTCGGTAACTGTTATTGGTTCCGTTTGGACCACTGTATATGTAGCGTGCTACATTAATGTTTATATACATTTAGTCATTCATTCTCTAGATTCAATAGTTCATCTATTCGCTCATTCAATAACTAGTCATTCATTAGTTCACTCGTTTTTTTCATTATGCATGTTGTTGTGTTTTTACCCTAGATTAAGACGGTATCTCAAAAATAAGGATATAATTTATGTATTAAATATTGCGAGCAAAGAGTCCATCTGACATAGTTATGTTTACAATCACTTAGTTTCGAAAACTTGCATCTTGTAATAAAATACATTTTGGCATATTTCGTTACTTAGCGTAATTTTATTATAAGACAAAGATATAATTATTTCTTTCATGATTTCAGTTAAATATAATAATTATGAGAAGTTTAAATTGCGTTCATACTGCTGCACTTATTCTAGGTGCATTATGTATTTTTATTACAATTTATATTCAATTATTATAGTATAAATGCATCATCACGGAGTTTCTAACTCTTTCCTTCCTCATGTCTTGTTATAGTTTCCCATCTTGTCAATAATGTTGTTTATATTTAATATATCATCACGCTAGGTCCTTTACGTGGTAGACAGAGTAAAGTCTTCATAACGACCTGATGTGCTCATTAATGTGTTCGCATAATTAATCACTGGCCTCTTGACTTTATCTTATCCAATATATTCTTGAGGGTATTCATAGTACATTATTAAAACTATTATACGTAGCTTATTTGTTCATAATTCTTCTTCATCACCCAGATGCCGCAATATTGCGAAGCTCCTCTACATCCACATGCTGGGTTACCCGGCCCACTTCGGTCAGCTGGAGTGTCTGAAGCTGATAGCGAGTCCACGGTTCACGGACAAACGCGTTGGCTACTTGGGCGCCATGCTACTCCTCGACGAGCGACAAGATGTCCATCTACTCATCACCAACTGTTTGAAGAAGTGAGTCCTTTTATATATAGCTTAAATATATCACTGTATAGCTATTCAGATAGTATGAACTTTATACAGGTTTATTCACAAAAAGTGAACAGTAATATAACTAATTTTAGATGATGCCTGAGTATTATAAATTAAAACTATAGGAAACATTAGCAATCACGTATAAAAACAGTCGACTAGCATTACACACAGAAACAGGCACAAAAACAAACAATTTGTAAAATTAATTGTTGAAAAAATATTAGTTACATGTCAAATTACAATAAAAAGTAAAATAATGCTATTGATATTTTCATTACTTATGTAAATTAATAACTATTTGGGAAATTAATTTATTAAAATGTAAAAATAAAAATAAATAAAATAAATAAATTTCTAACGTACATTTTAATAAACTGCAATGAATTAGCCAGGGCCGTAATAACAAATTGTATAACTAAATGCAAAATATAATAATAACCCAGCAGATTTAATAAATTTGTGCAATAGATTTTTATAAACATTTGGGATATAATTTTGTCAATTTGTAATTACATATAATATTACAATATCACGACTATATTTCCCTGTAAGAGTGGGCAGACGAGTGCAACACACCGAAAATTTACTAGTTATTTTTATACGTACCACGATTTTTAGAAGCGATTTACAGATGGATTTTAAAATAGATAGATAGACTAACGTTTTCCATTAGCCACAGTTCTGACAACCATCTTCCGCCTCTTTTACATTCATCAAAGTCCTGATAAATCATGGATATTGCAAAAATGTAATGAATAGTTTACGTCGTAGAAATGCGAACATCATAAAATGTGTACGAGGTCAGTATAGCTGATAAAGTTAGAAATCATATGATAAGTAAATAAGATGGAGTAACTAGCATTAAGGAACGGATTCTTCGATACATACATACATACGTATCTCACCGTCAAATCCATTACGGGGTAAGTAGAGAGCACGAAGTATCAAATATATTTCGCCTTGCAGACCAGTCGTGGTTCTTGCACATTAGATGCTTAGACAGTGTAATCATTTGAAGACTTAAATAATGCACAATAACAATGTAATTATAATGTCCAAAACGATAATGAGTATGAAAAGCATGGTAAATTAGAAGAAGCATATCACGTCTGTAAATATACAGATATTATCTCATTTCTCTCTGCTCGCCCCGCAAAGAACTCAGCGCGTCGATATGTTAAGAGTACAATAAAGATGTATAATGCTACAGGAAAAACTGACTGACAGACAATCGTTAAGACTCGCCGTTGTTGGCGAGTAAGATGTATAGTCTATTGCATTCAGACCACGTAGTGGCCATTCGATTTATCTGCACTCATGCATACTGTGACGTAACAGATATACTATTGTTCATATATTGTTAAAACTAATACGAAGTAACAGCAATAACTATGTCTATCACTAATCAATTTATTGTTCACTTTTTTGTTTTTTATGTTCTATTATTATTATTAGGTATTTAGGTATTACATGTGGGGGGTACTATTTATATAGGCGTTGTTTAGATGTAGTATCATGTTTATAAATCATCGCGCGCTGCGTTTTCTGTCTCTCGTTTCTTCTCAATTATTGTAGCTACATATCGCTCATTTGCGACATGTGTATAATATCTCAAAACCACTATCTTTCATAAAACACCGCACTATGACTATTATAACAGTTATATATCATAGAATATTCTATGAGTCATGTAAGATTATAATAGTCATAGAATAATTAAGATTTTAAATTTTCAATTATTTTCTGATAGGCAGTGTTTTTGACATATTACATTCTAGTCGCAAATGAGTACCTATATGTAATCATAGCACGTTTCGGACAGTTGAGTAGTTAGTACCGTAAAATAAGACGACTTCGCGGCCCCAATGCAAAAGTTATCGACCTTTAGCATCCTCTGTACATGCGCTCGGCGTGTTTACAAGCCAATCAATCTGGCAACACAATTCAGTGTATGTATACGTCGTTTTATCGAATTAATGATCAATAAAGTTCGTTAATTAATCAATAAAAGAGCGCAAAGCGCCCTGCTGCCAGATGTTCTGATGACCTGAAGAAGACAGCGGGAAGCTGCTGGGAAGCCCAACACCGGGAGGAGTGGCACCGATTAGAGGAGCCCTATGTCCAGCAGTGGACATATAGAGACTGATGATGATAGTTGGTTAATCACGCTCTTTGATGTACCAAGTGTTATATCTGAGTCACAGTTGGTTTTCAAAGAACCAGATGATATTTGACTTTGAAGAATCCTTTTCATTTTTTTTTTACTTGAAACGGTTACTAGTATATTATAATATTTAATAATTACTCGTGTTATATTACATTCTTAAATCACTGTCGTCTGTCTTGCCTGTTCCGAATCACTAAACCGATTATGATGTAATAGCTGATACAGTCAGCAATTGTAAAAAGAATTTAAACTACTTAATTATATTTTTAAATAATTCTTTAAGTAATTTGAGAATTGTTAAGTCTTCTGTGCGCAGGCAATCTTAGGCGTCGGCTTAACTGGAACTATTATTACCACAAACAATAGGTACCGTGAATATGTTAAGTAACAATGGTTTTTGCTTTACATATACGTCGAATGCACTGTCATTGAGACCTCATATAAAAATTGATTGACGCTTCGAAGTCATCCATTTCATACAACCACCACGGTGTGTTTTATGTATGTTTAATGTTATGGTGGAACGTGGTCAACTTAGCGTTATTACCAAGGTTTTTTATCAAAGCCGTGGGTTTATCTAGACGTTTTATCGTATTCGTGTCGGGAATGGATTTTTAGGCGAATTTATTAATCATTATATACACACATACAAGCTCTTGTATACTAAATATTTGGTTAATGTCAGAAACGTAACGATTATTTCACTTTTAGTAATCAGTATAAAAAAAACTTGTCATATTATTGAGATCTTCGATCAGGAATGTATATTAAGGTTTTCACAAATGGATCTCTAATATATGTTTCACGAAAGCATATTACGATATATATTACAATATATTTTCAAGAGAAGCGTCCGAGTGATCCACACGTAGCTATTATTATATATCTCTCTTAGGTCGTCAACGCAATGTAGACAGATCATAGCTGACATATTTCTTTATTTCGGTCTGCTAAGATCGTAACATCACGCCTGTAATCCTTGAAAGGGAAGGGTAGGGAGTGTAATACACTCCCACGTTTCACCGGTTACGTGTAAGTCCAATGGAATTGATGGTGAGCCTATTGCCATACACCGGGCACACATCCAGACTCCGAGTTGCTACTAGAAATTCTAAATTACAAAAATACAATAGTACCCGACCCGGCATTTAAACCCAGGACCTCCCGATCGGCAGTCGCGCTTGCAACCACTCGACCAACGAAGCAGTCGATTAATCAGTTAAGATCATATCTCGAATATTGATCCGGTTGAGGGACAATCAGTGTCATTTGACATTCGAAACTATTATAATATAATTTCTAACAACAATAATAAATTAGTAACGAATTTTGTTGAAATAAAGTCCCAACCAAAATTTATAATATAGTTTTTTTATACTAAATTTCGATTGATATTAAATGAAAGCCGCAACAGTGATTCGGTAGTCAGAATAGCCTGTTCGTGTCTGTCTAATTTTAACCCGCAAGAAGTATTACAAAAAACCAATTCAGCTAATGTCCAGTGAACGGTATCCTTGACCTCTATTTTGTATATGATACTTTTTGCTAACCGTCTGATCGTGTTGTATAATATTATACAATTAGTTAATAATGATTCGATAAATCTTACGTCCAATCAATCGTTACAAAATTATTCCAAATTCAAAATGTTGTGTGCGCTCACGCTATGCACCGATCGAACACACACGTACGAAATAAAGCATGCACACACACAAGCGTCTGCGACACCCACACTCAGCCAGCGTGACAGAATATAGCCTCAAGCCTTCTCGTTCTGAGAGGAGCGTCGTACAGTGGAACATAAAAGGGTATAACCATACATCTTCCCTAAAAGGAACATCGTGAAAACAAATAAGCTTTATGATACTTCACGCCTTTTTACGACTGTGAATATATTGGTGTAAGCTTACGAAAGGCCTTCAGTCATCAATATCTGTTTACGTACTCACTCGCCTGTCAGTACATCTTTTATCTTCTGAAATAGTGTTATTTCTAGACACCAATTTTAAACTTACCTAAGTGTAAGCATTATATTTTGATCCAAAAATCTGTTCGGTCACATAATTTAGCTACGCCAGTTATGGTGCTAGAATTTTTTTCAAATTTTGATTTCAAGACCTGAGTGTGATGACGCGGGTCAGTACAAATTGAATTAAAAAATGAGAAAATAAAGTTTTAGCGCGCTCGTCCCTCTGTTTAGTAGTTAGTACGTGGTTTGAGTCGAACACGTAAAAATTGTTTATTTGTATTTAATACATTGTATTTATCGCATTACGTCGTACTTGTTCACGTCCAACTACATGACAGGCTTAATGTGCTTTGTTCTTTTTTATGAATGCTATGTTTAACCTAAAACTATAATATAAAACATAACTTGGAATAAATGGTATTTATTTGCTTTAAAGTCTTTATTTGCACATAGAGTCCAGTTTCAATGCCAGCGTTCGAACATGTATTTCTTAAGTTCTATAGTATTTATCAGTTGTTGTCCAATCCCGTCTTCGGGAATATTTACAAAGCGCTTTGAAAGCCTTGATAACCTTGAAAACTTTATTATGGCATAAAAATACACTATTAACGGTTACTGCTCCGAGGTTCAAATGAGTTTAGATCGTATGCGATAAACAGCTGCGACATTTATATTCAACAAAATAATGAGTAGCCCCACGAATATAATCGACTTTCATGCTCCAACACATTCTAAGTCGTATATATATTGGAAGACATTTGGGCAGGTTCAGTTCTCTCGACAATACTTCACAAATTAATTTTACAAGTGTTTTCATTTATAATCCGTATTGTAATGTGAAAAAGATCTATTTTGGCATGCAATTGACTGTGGTCCTACGTACCCACCGTGGGCGGACCAACCGCACCCTTGGAACCATTAACCCGACCGCGTGGTTCTGATTCACGATGTATTTCCAACTTAGCGGTATATAATTCAGGTGTGATCATTTTATTTACATGTAACATCACGCTAGTAATCTGCGAAGGGGTAGGCAGAAGAGTGTAGTATACACGTACCTTTCACCAGTTACGTTTTACGTCCCATGGTGGTGAGCCTATTGTTTGGTTATACGAAACTATTTATTTATATTTTATAAGCATCAATATTCATTTTTTTGTGTCCATTTTTGTTGAATGTTTTTTAATAAGGGTTTTAATTATGTTAATTGGAAAATTGATTATACATCAATGTACAGTTTAATAATTATTATTATCTACCTTCTATCTATTCTATATACTTATAATAAATCTGTGGAGAGGTCAGTTCTGTCTGTCTGTATAACCGTTATAGAAACAAAAACTACTCGACGGATTTTAACGAAACTTGGTACAATTATTTTTCATACTCCTGAGCTGGTTATAGTATACTTTTCATCACGCTAC
>DWFT01000016.1:0-19145 GCA_018246795.1 Microceris patrobas patrobas
GTTTGTCTTTTTCTATTGTAAGGCGTCACAAACGTTCGTGTATTACAATTTGAATAATTTAAGACCTAGTTTCCGCCGTTTGATATTCTATTAAATCACTGACCTAAAAATATCCCCGTAACATGAACGAGCGCATATCGATACTTAAGAAATCTGCAATATTGTTTATAAATTTTCCACCCTTTTATATCTTCAATGTTGGGACACGGGTTTCTTTTCAGAATGATAGACTTGACGTCAAAATAGCCACACTGGTTAAGTAGGGGGTTCGAGAGATTTTATGTGCCTTTGAGATATTTTTTTGTATACTCTGTATGCAGATAAATTTCTCTGCACCGTTAGAGCAAGTAATATTTAATTTTAAAACGCATATTTTCTAAAGGGTGCGTGCAATGGATTTGAACCCAGAAACACTGGAGACAGAGTCTGAATATTAAGCCACTGGGCCATAGCTGCTGTGAATAATAATAATTAAGAAACATTACCAATTTTATTTGATATTTTTAATATTGTTATTATTAAGCAGTGATTCATCGATAAACAGTGTCGATGTTTTCTGTCCCTTGGGACGTTGTCCATTATTCATAGCGGTCAATTCAATGACACTCATTGGTAAGCCACGAGCCTGGAGCGACGAAAGTAGGGCGCCGCCACCAGGAATGCAGAAACAGTGGAAGGTTTCAGTTCACAGACGTCTCGTGTAACTAAAGCGCTGTAGTGCGACATTAGAAGCAACAAGTAGCCTTCCTGTTTATGCAACAAAATGCCTGTGTGATGGGGTCTCGTGTAGTCTACCACTAGGTACGTGTGCATTATACACTCAGCGGCACGGAATCTGGACCAAGCATACTTTGATAATTATTATTATAATCAAGTTAATAACGTATGATTTTCCCGAAAAAAATGGAATCATTTTACTAAGGAATAATATTTTATGTATACAACAATATTCAACTTTAAAATGAATGAAAAAAAACGGAGTTATTTAACTTGAAATTAATGTTTCCATCTCTCACTCTGATGGCCGCATGCAGATGTCAAGGCATGTTCTGAGTTATGTTTTTAATCTCGAATTGAAGAATTTCCGTCCACGCAGTCACCGAGGCGGTTATTAACTCGCTAAGTTTTTGTGAGACTGACCCATTAAGACTCTTCTTATGAGCATGCCCCAGACATATTCCATAGGACTTACGTCTGTGCTTGTTGCTGACAATTGTAATTATTGTATTCTGATCTTCAAACGCACTGTCGCACTGTATGAGATAGAGTTCTCTAGCATTGTCTAACTTCCACCTCTTCACATCTTCCAGTGAGAGCACAAAACTCCAAAAAAATCATTCTTAGCAGTAATAAAAGCCTTCACGAAAAACAAATTTCAACGGTACATTATGCTTAAGCGATTCGGTCACTATCATGGGCGCCGTCTGAACCCACACACCCTTCGAACCACAAACCGGATGAAGCCAGTGCTACGGTACACAACTGGGTAATTTAACACACAAACATTAAAAGGGCCTAAGCTTAGGGCATTCTTGTCGTGGCTTGAAATCAGTATAACAATCAACAAATCAAACAATAACAAAACGACAGTGACAAATCGTAAGGAGTTGAAAAGAGATTCTCTATCTCAGGACCTATCAACATGTAAGAAAAGTTGCATTGGACGTAATTAAAATAGTTTATCTGTAATTAACTGGAAAGATTAAAATATAATTTTGAAATGACTTTTAGTAAATAGCTGCGACACTCATATTGTCACGCATCCCTATCGAGAGTCGTCATGCATACACTGCTATATTTATTTTATGTATATACATAGATGGACGTCAGGTTTTTGGGTTTAATTCATATAAATACGAGTTTGGCCGCCGTCAGTAGTAAGAGTACAAGAAATTAAAGTGGTGAAAGTTTGAACGAAGAGTTGCTTTCAAATGATCAGAGATGGCGTGGAATGCGAAGGTTTTCGCAACTTAACGTATGAAGCTTCCTACTCAAAAGTTCTAGCAGGACGCGCTAGGTGTCGCTACTAACAATTTAAGTCTGTGTTTGTATGGACAATTGATTACTCATCGAAAAGATGTAAGCATACATAGATACATATTTTTTTCAGTTAAAAGAAAAGCAAATTTTAGTATTTTCCTATGTTTGAGTGTGTCCACGTATTTCAATAATGCAGCTTTTATTAACGTATTCCAAGAATTATGAATATAACGTAGCGCATTCAACACTGCACGTCGGTGTATTTACTTAAACAAGATTGATATACTTGAACCGATTTATGTTCAAATAAGGCCTGTATCAGCGACGTAATTATAATGCTTATAGCCCCTTGCAATGTAATGATAAAATCAATAAAAAACCTATATGCATTCCTTAAGAAATCTCACGAAGCGACAGCCTTCTTTTACTAGATATCTTTTTATAATATAAGCTTTTTCTCTTAACTTTATTACATTACAATTTGATGCCTTCCTAAATTATTTTAAAATAATGAAGACCGCGTTCATTTTAACCAAGAACTATTGTTGCGGATATGTTAATTAAGCTTACATTGGCTTTATCTGTAGAAGCAAACTAAAACGAAACTTTCAGTGCAATGAAGTCTGTAAACACGATCGTTACTGCTTAGGTACCCTTGTCACAGTTTTATAATGTCTTGGAATCGTCTTCGCAATAGAAGAAATAAATTTCATAATTAATATTATCCGAAGAATAGGTACTATTTAAACTCAATTTCCCGGAGGGATAAGCAGAGGCGTGTAGTATTCTTACACAGTTCACAAGTTACGTTAAATGTCCCATCATGGAATAGCAGGTGTAGCCATACACCGGACACAGAGCCACACTCTGTCCTGCTACAAAGAATCGCTACTTGGAAAAACGCAACTTTTGTTGACCCCGATAGCACGCCGAGGACTACTTGATCTGCAGTCGCGCTCTTACGGCCGTCGACCGACGAGGCAATCAATTTTTATTTAGTACTGTAGTAATTTACATGTAATTACATTTTTAGCTATAGCTACTTAACAACAAGCATATAAAGCGGAATCGCATTATGAAATAATTGTATTAAGCACAAAGTTTTTGTGATCGTTAGTCATTATAGTCCCTACAATTACGAGTATAATGATCGTCATGTGCCATGGTATGACCCACACATGTTCACCATATCAACAGAAATTACACATCTTTAATGTAGTAATTCGGTCCAATTTATTTTATTATCTAAATTACAAATTTATACACTGAAATGAAATATTACCCTGTTTGTTTTACACGTATAACACATTTTGTGACACGTGGTAGGTTTTATCTCAATAATAGACATTTTTGTATATCTTTCCCGGCGCAATATCTTCTAATGCAGTTACACATAAGAACTACGCGACAGTGGAACAGTGTTAAGTTTTCAGTTACAGTACACCTAATTCAATATCCTTATCTACAAAATATATACAGAAAGCTGCGTGCACTACTGTAACAACGTCTCGCATATATAGTATAAGTGCGCACTTCAATTTGAATTTTGTAACAGGTTAGTACTCGTATTATAAAATGTTTAAGATGGTAAAGATTCGCGTATTTTTTAATTTAGTGTTAATATTGTTATTTTTTTTATACAATCTCAAAATCCCAATAAATCAGAAATACGAGTAGGACAACATTTTCACTGCGAGTGTTGGCTCTCTATTAACATAACCCATCAGTAAATATAACGCAAGGAAACAATAAGAGTAATATATAAAATCGTTCTTACCTTCTCCGGGTAACACCTGCAACAATAACACGAGGATGTTAGAAAACGTTCAATAGATAATGTAGACATGAAGACAAATGTAATATATATGTACATAGACAACAAAAAGTATTACGTACCAAGCATTGGTACGTAAAGCAGAATCATGTTTATTAATAAGAAAAATCATATTACTTGCTTATTGGATGAAAATACGCATAAGTATGTTTAAATAGACGACGTTAAGAGACGACATCAAGAGTATGTGGTCATATAATAAGATTACTCGTATATATAACTTCAATTTAAGGCTATTGAAACTTGCGTTACGTCCAAATAACGAATGTTAACGAAACGCACAGTTATTCAAAACTTTCGCAAGGTAATATTATCGAGCTTTTCTATAATTACGTCTAAAGAAAAAAATAATCCTAATGTAAATTGCACACCTAAGTAATCTAATAATCGATTCTACAATCTAAAACCCCATTCCTTCTAATTCTGAGAACTGTTGAAGCCCGTGCTGAAAACGTCAACTATAAAGGGAAATGGCATATTCGTACTACAGTAATGAATGGTGCCAATCAAAATAATTGAAGACGTCACATGATGATTAAATGTTATTGAGAATATGAATAGGAGATAGGCGATTAGATAATATAACATGACGCGTATGGTTCCCGTGGATTCACCTTTCGTGTTGTACCTCCCACCACGGAATTATAATTTATAAAAACCTAATAGTGGTTGGAGATCTAACCCAGGACCTCTCGCTCAGTAGTCTCGCTTGCAATCACTGAACTAACATTGCCGTCATAGACGACATATTTTATACATTATAATGCGTGATTTAGTGAATACGTGGTTCATAGATATTTACATAAACATGTTCAATTACGCGACTTGTGATGCACCTAAAAGTGACGAACGTCAGAAATATCTGAGAGTATGCAACCCCTTTTATTATCTAATCATCATCATCTGATCATCATCAGCCTATCTCAGTCCACTACTGGACATAGGCCTACCCCAAAAATGGGTTTATGCCCGTAATCAGTCGGTAGCCAGAGCCTCGTCTGTTATAGCAGGGTGTACCACGTGCAGGTGAGGTTGGCTTGGGTTCCTGAGATAGTGGTTGGAACCCTTCAAACCCTTTTTACTTTTTACTTCCCTTTTTACTTCAGACTTAATTAAATATTACCTATTTAATTACGAACTTCTCTATCTATTTGTCGTTTTATTCCGTCGACATCAACGGTAATGAGCATATCGAAAATACGCACGCGATAGTTTAACGTATGTATACGAGTAACAAAATAATCAAGTTGTCACTTTACTTCAATATTTGTGAAATAGATTGTAAAAAGTTTTTCAGCTATTTCGACTATTAATTGTTTCATTTCACACTGATTCATGTGTAACCGCTAAAACAGCTAGAAACATCTCAACTAAAACCATGGCATACCTTTAAGGAATATATGCGTGGCCTATGTGCTCTTCATCATCATCATCTTTATCAGCATAGTTACGTCTACTGCTGCACATAGGCCTCTCCAAGAGCACGTCACGGAGCTCGGTCTTCAGCTCAATATGCTTATACTAAAACACTCGTATGAAGTTTATTAATATTGACACAACTATAATATCTGTTGCATCTTATATTAAAGATTTATTTAGAAGACAATGAACTCTAAAATTTCGGTGGACCAGAATACTAGGAGAACATGACGTACAAGGAATCTTTCAACAGTTTATTATACTTGCAATTTGCACACGGACACGTGTGCCACTTCATGAACGTCCAACGGCCCCGTGTGTGAATCACTACAATAAAATTTCTGAAAGAATCCTGAAAACTCTTGTCGTCTCACTCACAGCAACCATATAAACTTATGTCAGACACTATCTTGTATATGTTTGAACATTGCCATTGAAAAGTGAATCGCCTACAAAGTGCGCACATTGCTGCTACAGGCTCGCTGTGCGGAAACTAATAAATCGTCGTGGTCTCACTCATCTGAAGTAAATAGTATAGGGTTAGACACTGCTGTATATATTTCAACTTTTCAACAAGAAATATTTCGCAAACATATGCAATTTTTTGTTACGTTCGTGTATCAAAATTTGAATAATTTAAGTTGTTATTGCGGTTTGATATTCATTTATTTCACTGACCTAAAAATATGGAAGGAAACATGAACGAGCGCATATCGATATTAAAAAATCTGCAACGTTGTTTATTGATATTCCACCCTTTTATATCTTCAATGCTGGGACACGGGTTTCTTTTCTAAATGATAGGGTTGACGTCATAATGGCCACGCTGGTTAAGCAGGAGGGTTGACAGATTTTATGTGCCTCAGAGATACTTTTTTTCATACTCTGTATGCAGATATATTTCTTTGCACCGTTATACCAAGTGATATTTAATTTTAAAACGCATATTTTGTAAAGAGTGCGTGCAATGGATTTGAACCCAGAACCACCGGAATGAGAGGCTTAATATTAATGATTAGTAAACGTTACCAATATTATTTGATATTTTTAATATTATTATTATTAAGAATTGATTCATCGATAAACAGTGTCGATGTTTTCTGTTCCTTTCGACGTCGTCCATAATTCATAGCGGTCGAATCAATGACACTCATTGGTAAAGCCACGAGCCTAGAGCGACGAATGTAAGCGCGGCGCTACCAGTAACGCAGAAATAGTAGGAGGTTAGAGTTTTATGCAGTGTGGACGGAAGTCTCTGATAACGTAGTTGTGTGTTAAAATGTGTTAGTTGACTAAGTTGATGGTGGACAAATATTTGTGTTCAATTAAAATTAGACAATCTTATAAATCGTAAGAATACACAGCCAAAATAATATGTAATAATTCTGATTCAGACAAGTTATTCATATGTCGTTTTATTTCAAGTTTTTACGATTAAGTGTTTACGATAAACACGCAGTACGACTAAACTGTTTCGTGCGTGGACAGTTCATGATCAGGGTAAGTAGAGTCTAATACTAGGAATTTCAACTAACCAACAGAAGCAACTGTATGTTTATTTTTTGTGCTGAGAGCGCATCAACACAGCACACTGTTAGCGTGTCACTACGAGTAGGTCTGTTCTCATAATTTGCTTCATTCCGTTAATTGTTAATAAGACCTAAGCTGGAACCGTCACACCTGATACCGCCTGGATACGGGCAAGTTCATTTAATTGAAAAAAACTGAGGTGTTGGAATCGTTTCAACAGACTCACAGATCTATTGAATCAGGTTATTCAGTTAAACTATATGGCCAATTGCATTTGCAATATATATCGCATATTTATTTTTACGAGTGCGCCTATTGTGTGAATTGAGTTCACTAATAATAATAATAATAATAATCACTAATAATAAAATAATGCGCGTAAACATCGTAATTTCAACGCCAGGGATGTGGGGATTGGATATGAAACTAGTAATATTTTTATAAATGAACACCTAACAAAAAAAAAAAATGCTTCTTTCACAGTGCAAACAAAAGGTAAACGAACTATTTCCATGAACCAATTCATTTGGACAAAAAACTGCCGTATATTCGTTCGAAAAAACGAGGCTTCACCTCCAATCTCCATATCTTCTTTGGCAGATATTGTGAAAATTGTTTAAAATCTATATACCTGTTTAGTTTGTGTACATTGAAACGTTTTCGTAAATTACTCGTGAAAAGGCATACACTTGTTACATATTCTATAGTTTTTTATCAGTTAGCACAACTAGATACATTATACTCTATTAATACACTCGTCAAACACTCACACACGTACCATATATTATTCTCACAAACATTAATAAACATCATCATAATCACACATACCTGCATTCATCTAACGCTTTACTTATATATATATATATATATATATATATATATTACATTCTTATATATAAATACAGAATATTTTATAAAATGTATAATAACGTAATTGATTTTCGATTAATAATAACATATTTACAAGTAAAATTTACACATTTGTTAACCAGTTACTGCTTACTCTTTAGTACAAGTAATTTAAAAACTTTTGTTAAACGTAAATATTCATACCTAACGCCTATACCTTGCAACATTCTTAGGTACCTTGGTTATGTGGTTGTAGCTATAACTACTATAAGTATTAGAATCTTCAACTTGTTTTTCAATGGATACTACACTTAAAGAAATAAAACTTTTTTATCAGAACGTACGAGGATTGAGGACTAAGACTAATGAATTTTATAATAATTTACTATTACTTGACTATGATGTTGTTATGATAACGGAAACGTGGCTTTATGACGGAATCCTGGATTCAGAATTATGTAATGATCAGTATAATGTGTTTCGTCGTGACCGGGGGTCTTTAGGAGGCGGGGTCATGTTAATGTGTGCACCTTACTTGCAGGCGCGTATGAGACCCGAATGGCACTGTGATAACCTTGAGTGCGTTTGGGTGACGGTTCCTTCTAATGCTGTGGGATTAGAGCATGACCTCCACATAGCAGTTGTTTACATACCCCCTAACTCTTCACTCTCCGAGAGAACCGAATTGTTTGCTAATCTTATTTCATAAATACGTAATAATCATCCAAACGATCAGTTTATACTTGCAGGCGACTTTAATCTACCTTGTATAGACTGGACACAAGATGGACCTATCATACTTAGGAAAGGCCCTGTAGAGGTCCAAAACTCGGCATCACAACTTATTGACCGTACATTTTTCTTTGGTCTTATGCAATATAATACCATCTTAAATAATAGTAATAAAATACTAGACCTAATTTTTTCAGACTCGTCCGTCACTGTACGTAGATCCAACTTCCACCTTGTTAAAGAAGACTGTCACCACCCTTCACTCACTATCACTGCATCTGATTTCCTCATACCTCCGTTGAAAACACAATTGCGAATAAAGTATAATTATGAGCGTGCTGACTTTAAAATCGTTAATGAAATGCTAAATCAACAGGACTGGTCGTTTATATCACACAACAACACAAACATAGAGGCTATAATGGATGGTTTTTATGCAATTATAAATAACTGCATACAAACATATGTTCCTCAGGTTTACCACTCTGGGGCGCACACTTATCCCATCTGGTATAGCAGGCCGTTAATAAATTTAATTAAGGAAAAGTTTAAGGTACACAAACACTGGAAAAAACACAAAAACCCAAACGACTATGCTCAATTTTCTGACCTAAGACGTAGACAAAACGAAATGCAGTCCAAATGTTATAAGTCCTATATAAAATTTTCACAACAAAAAATTGAAAATAACCCCAAATACTTCAGGTCCTATATAAAATCTAAAAGAAAAAATATTTCTAATTATCCGCAACAGATGACATACAATAATTCAGTTATCAGTGGCACTTTTGACATTTGTTCCGCTTTTAATAAGTTTTTTGAGAGAAATTTTAATAAGCCCTCTGATCTAAATTTACAAGACACACATAAAAATCAATTGCAAGTCTCTACTATACACGATATTAAAATTAACAGTGAATATATTTTAAAGCTAATTAAAAATCTCGACATATCGAAAGGAGCGGGTAGCGACAACATTCCAACAATATTTTTCACCAAGTGTGCAGATTCTTTATCTCTTCCTATCTCACTTATTTTTAATCGATGTTTTCAGGAAGGCTACTTTCCTCACATTTGGAAAACAGCCTATATCGTACCAATTTATAAAAAAGGCCTTAAATCTTCAATTGAGAACTACCGCCCCATTTCAATCCTGAACGTGCTTAGTAAACTTTGTGAAAGAGTAGTCCATGCTCATATATATCCAATAATTGTCACTTCGATTCCCTCTGAACAACATGGATTTATAAGGGGCCGGTCAACAGCTACTAATCTAGGAGTTTTTGTAGACTACTTATCTTATAGTATAGAAGGTGGGTCACAAGTCGATGTAATATATACCGATTTTGAGAAGGCATTTGACCGTGTTGACCATTCTATCCTTCTGCGTAAATTATCCGAACTAGGTATCCACGGTAACTTGTTGAGATGGTTCGAGTCATATCTGCGCAATCGTTCTCAAGCAGTAGTGGTAGGTGGTTCACGCTCCGACTATATAAAGGTTCCATCTGGCGTACCGCAGGGTTGCATCCTGGGACCATTGTTATATGCCACGTACTTACACGATGTGGGTAGATGCTTTAAACATGCAAAATTATTAATGTATGCTGACGATACAAAAATCTTTATGAACATTAAAGGGATTACTGATTGTATTAACCTTCAGGCCGACCTAGATAAACTAAACTCTTATTATATTGAAAATCGTATAGGTATAAATTTAAAGAAATGTTGTCTAGTATCATTTACTCGAGAAATTAGTCCAATTAAATACAATTATAAAATAAATAATTTTCCTTTATCTGTAGTGAATAGTGTACTTGACCTAGGGGTAAAAATTGAGTCAAAATTAACATTTTCCGAACATATTGATACAATAGTGGCGAAAGCATACAAAAATTTAGGTTTTGTTTTAAGAGTCAGTAAGCCCTTCTCAGACATTGGATGTTTACGAGTACTATAATTTGCATATGTTAGAAGTATTCTTGAGTACTGTAGCATAATATGGAATCCTCAATATGTGACGCATATACAAAAGCTGGAGAACATTCAGTTAAAGTTTTTAAAGCACCTACACTCTCGATTTTCCCGCCGCTTTACTAATGGCAGCGAGTCTAGCCTACACTACAACTATATGCCTCTTCAATGTAGACGAACCTTAATGGATATGTCCTTTCTTCATGGCATATGTAATAACTACGTGGACAGTTGTGAATTAGCGTTACAAATCTTAAGTTTTTGTGTTCCAACAACAAGAACTAGACATACGGCACTTTTTGCTACCGCCCATAAAAGAACTAACTATGCACGAAATTCCATTGTCAATAGGCTTCACAAAATTTATAATAAAACATTTAACACAACTGATATCTTTCACTCTAGTAAATCTTTATTTAAACGTGAAGTTGCCAAGATACTTTGTAAGAATATGTCAATTTAAAAACTAATCTAAGAAAGTAAGTATTAAATAGTTATAATAATATTAAGGCAAGAAAGTTCTTATAGCAGGTACTAATTGGGATCATACACATTATAACCTACAGTCATCTTGTTTTATTTATGTATTTATTATAAAATATCGTTATATAATATCGTTATATAATTAAACCTTGTATCACATCCGCACACACACACACACACATTCACTCACTCTTACGTACACTCTCCCATAAATACTCTTCTGCACTTAAACAAATTTTAAGCGCTTTGTTTACTTTCGAATATTTTATAATTGATACTTCTATGATAAGTAATGTGGTGAATACTTTGTGACGTTTCTTTACTTTATTATGTATATTGTAAATCCGTAATTGGCTTCAAGACCTATACTATAAGTTTAGTTAGTAAATAGATTGTTAAAAGCTGTGGATTTTGTGAATAAAATAAAATAAAAATAAAAATAAAAATAATATTTATTTTATGTATGTTCCAGACGCAATACCACCGATTACGATCAAATTAACTATTGAGTAATGAGAGATACAAGACAAAAAGAACAAAGTGCTTATGATACAACGTCAAGTAACTTTATAAGATTAAGAGGATCACAAATTTTATTGCACGTTTTTGTATAATTGTTCTACGCGTGTAAGACTACTACCGGACTTGGAAACACCTACACCCCGATATACAGGTACTGAGGTAATTTCGTTACTTAAGCTTTGTATAAAGTCTTCCCAACAAGCAGAAATAACTTGACGCCTATCATCATTTAGTAATAATTTATAACAGGCAAGATAATACGACTTTCAAAGTTGTGGAAACAATTATAAACAATGAAAAAGCGTTTTGATCCGCTATAACATTCGTTCATATAAGTCAACAGACGTTATTATAATATACATAAATAAAATTTTCGACTAGTCGAGCAGTTGTAAGGAGGCCTGCTGATCGAGAGGCTAGATCTCCAAGTCGGATACTGTTAGGTTGTTCTAACATGAAATTCTTAGTGACAATAATATTATATCTGTTGCTAACTGGAAAACGTTAAACATATAATTTAGTAAGGCAAAGTTTGCCTAGAAAAAAAGGGCGAAATCTTTTAAATTTTATGTTTCTATGGCTACAAGTTTTTATCAGGTTTTAGAAAAAAGGCTATTAAGGTATGTCCCTGTTAGAGAAAAACAAACGTATACTGATTTACGCACGAACAACTGACGCAAGTTGAGCTACAAATGAAACAATATAAAGACGCTCCCATATCATAAAAATAGTGCGATCACAATATACTCATATAATGGCAGTAATAATTATAAGGACCAACTTCTCTAAAATCTAATATGAGGTGGAAACCTGAGTAACGGATATTCTAATGACATATTACTTAGCGACTGATTTATTGGTAACAAAGCTGTATGTAGAATGTTGTTCAACGTGGCCCACTTTTGACTTAAGTTTTTGTTGTAATATATCATGAAGTTAGTCAAGAGTATGTACGATATATTTACAAAATTAAGGGACTTGTATAACACAGCTACGACACTCATAACGTGACACTCTCCTAACGAGGGTTGTTGTGTATACAGTGCTGTATTTATTATATTATATTACCTACGTTTATTTCATTATATTACGTACGTATATGAAAGATGGACGTGATGGGCATGCGTGGGTTTATTGATTAAAATAAGAGTTTGGCCGTCGCCAGTACTAGGAGTACAAGAATTTAAAATGTTTGCATTTAGAAGAGGTGCTTTTAAGTGATAAGAGGTGGCGTTAAATTATTATTTTCATAAATGCATTTCCTATAGGTAAGCAGAGATGTCGCGGAATGTTTTCGCAACTTTTAGTGTATAAACCTATCTACTTATAGTACTGGCATATCACGCTAGGTGTCGTTAGTAACAAAACTACATTTGTTGCTGGCGACACCTACCTCGTGTACATGACCAATTGGTTAACATAGTGTTATGTATAAATGTATAAAAAATCATATTTAACAATTTAAAATATGTTCAGTGCTTCTTATAGAACACGAAATAAAAGTGAATATTACTAAGAAATAATTAAGTGTATATTTGTGTGTGTGTAAAATAATTCTAAATTCATAATATCTAAGCTCTATATAAACATATAGAGAGCGATTATTATATATGTAAAAATATTGCTGTTTCTTTTTTTGTTGCAATTAAATTATTAAAAAAACCGAACAATGTTTCTCTCAATTGGAAAGAACAAATTGTTAGCCACTTTGAAGTATGCATTTCAGTATTCGCGTGTCTAAATTAAATAATTTGTAATAACGTATTGCAAGCGTTAGGATGAGTGTAGCGCATTTATCGCAGCGCTTGTCGTAACACATTTCTACGAGACGGTCCACTCTATTTACTTAATTAAAATTGTACTTGTCTAACACACTATTGTTTAATTGTACTTGTTATTATTGTACTTGTTGTGTATTAAAATTGTACTTGTATAACAACACTTATTTATTACCTATGGTTCCAGACGCAGTGCCAAAAAATGACTACAAGTGGACAATATATAGAGTAATGAGATTGACAAGAAGAAAATGAAAACCCCGTTTTAATTTAGGACATAATGATGCAGTTGGATCTGTTAAGTTTGTTACCCACGTTAAAATAACCACGGATACGTAAGGTGCAAAACACAAATGATAACTTAATATGGTATATTCTTTTGTTCATACGAAACAGAATTCAATCAAAAGGTTTTAATGAAATAATTGAGACAGAAAATAACAATAAAGAAAGTATTTGACTAAGATTGAGTTTAGGGATAAAAATTGTTGTATAATTTTTTTCGCTTGCGTTTGCTCGTTTGCCCCTATTCAATAAAAAAAAAAAATAATTGTTGAATTGGTTTGCCTTTTATTTGTCGTTTGCGGACAGATTCCGATAGACACAAAATAAGTAGACTTACCTTATGTTTGTTTTGTGATTAGATCGTTCAGTTCTGATGTTCGAGTTACACCAAATAAACGCAACATAACGCCTATAATCCCCGAGAATTAGGCAGAGGTGAGTGAGAGGCAGGTGTAGTATACTCACACGTTTCATCAGTCACATTTACGTCCCATAGATTACGTCAGTGAGCCTATTGCCATACACCGGACGCATATGCAGACTCCGTGTCACTACTAAAACTTCTAATATATAAAAATTTAATAGTGCCCGATACGGGATTTGTATCCAAGACGTCCGTCCCGATCGGTAATCGCACTTGCAACCACTCGACTAATATGGCAGTCAAAGAAAAATATTGAATTGTAGATATGGTACAGTGCCCTAAGTGTAGATCTAAGAGAACCATCTCTTTCTCGTCATATTTCTGTAATAGCACATAAACTCAACACTGAGATGTATAGACACGTGGAATTTTTGTGATAACTCATTTGTAATTTGTGTTTTTGTGTTATATCATATGTGAATACTCTTTTATTATTGCAAGTATATACGTTGTATATGGTGAAAGTCTATAGTCAAATTGAGAATCGTTTAATATTGCTTGTCTTCAATGTTTAATATATGTGTAATATGTATTATAAGTGCCTGAAATTGAATTAAAGAAACCATTTATTATATGCGTTCATATTAATAATGTCAGACATGAGACGTTAATAAGAGGTCGATAATAATTGTTGTCAATAAGTAGCACAGAGGTTAGATGCGTAGAGCTATTTATCAATATCGAGCTCAATGGCTTGCAGTTGGAAAGGCGTAGTCCAGCAGTGGACGAGAGTATGATGATGATGATGATATAATTTAAAAGGTAAGACTAATAGTTGCAACACTAAATATTATTTATAAGATTCAAGTAGTTTTGGTATCATTGATAAAAGCGCACGACTGTACGAACTTGGCAAATCGCACTTCTGTTGCATTTTATTAATACAAACTAGCTGACCTGGCAATAGATTAGAAATAGATTAATGTTGATTGTCTCGCTAAACTGTGTGTAATAAATATGTACTCGTATTACAAATACCTTAAATAAAATTAAATAAACCATTTATTATTTATATTCCCCATGTCAATGTGAGGCATGAGAAGGATTGTTGTAAATAAGTGGCATAGAGGAAACTTTATTATGAGCGAAGCTCTCGAAATTTTTTTTTTTTTATTGAATAAGGGGCAAACGAGAAAACGGGTCACCCAATGGTAAGTGACCGCCGTCGCTCATGGACACCTGCAAACCAGGAGTACAATTACAATTACAACCTAGACAGCGGTCAAAATGATTTTCGATCGCTACTGGGCCACTAGCAGTTATCATAAGCCAATAACATAATTATGAGATTTAAAAATTTCTTTTTATTTAGTATTTCTTTCCGTGTATACAATTTACTATTTTGTACAGATTTTTATTAACAAATATTTTTCCTGAAATATTGAACTTTTTGACTCTTTCTAATGTTATTCGTTCCTTTAGATTTTGCCTTGAAAAATAATAAAAAAAATGAAATATACAAGGTTTCCTTTCGAATTACATTCGGAGTTGTAGAGAAACCTGAGGAACTTCGATCCAGACGGGGTCCCCCGACCGTACAATTCTATTATTTTTTATCATGGGGTAGTTAGTAATGGGCGTCCGTGGGTTTATTGATTAAAATACGAATTTGGACGCTGCTGGTACTAGAAGTACAAGAAATTAAAGTGTCATTTCGCAGAGTTGCTTTTTAATGACAGACGGCGGCGTTAAAATATTATTTTATTAAAATTTCCTTTAGTCAGGCAGAGATGGCGTGCAATTCGAAAGTGTTCAGAACTGAATGTGTGAAGCTTTCTACTCACTGGTTCTGACATGTCACACTAGATGTCGCTAGCAACATATATAGTCTAAACTTGTCCGGCTGGTCAAATAATATAACTGAATACTTGTATAATATAATTTGTAATAATGTATTGCAAGCATTGGGCATTACGTAGCACATTCATCACTGCGCTTCGGTCGTCGTAGCACTTTACTACGAGGCGGTGGCATTATTTATGTAAACGAAGTTGTATTCACTGAAAGTGACAATAATTGTTCCAATATTAACGGCAATGTGCAATGGAAATGCTTTTATTAGCACAGTATGATATATAGAATATAGTCGTCAAAATCTCCGCGCGCTCCTTAACGACTATCATGAAACGACTTTTAGGTAATGTATTTAATGTTGATAAATTGTTTATTATAATTGATTCATTGTAACTGTTTCATTTTTTACACGCGACTGCACTCAAGTAAAATAAACAAAGTATCAGAAAAGCTTTTAAAAAATGTTTCTCGTGTGTGCTATTCTATAACGCATCTTTATTCTCTTAATAGCTGTTTAATTCACAATGCACAAGAAAATAAGCGACGTACAATATCGAAACGACGTACACTACCACTAGTCTAGAAAAATGCGTCAGTGTCAGGAGCGCAGGATATTAAGTAGGCTCCAATTTCATTCAGTGGAGACTTAACAATGAAACAATCTTAATAAACAATCTAATTAGCGAGCTGCCTGGCTTGATACGAACTAAGTTACATAAACTAATACAAGTTAATGTTTTAGTGAAATAGTGAGCTTATCAAAAATTGAGCTTTCGAGACTGTTTTTTATTATTATTATTACGTCTCTTCAATTAATGCTTGTAAATGCACCAGTGCCATGGATTCAAGATTAGAGTAATCAGACCATTTCCAGTAATAACAACCTCATTTTCAACATATCGGGAGAATTAGAAGTAGTTTTATCCATTTATGTACATGTTTTATGTATGTTTCAAGATTGGCAATGCCCTCCACATTATTCATACAGTTCACAACGCCAATGAACTCATTGGTAAGCCACGAGCCTAGAGCGCGAATTGTACGCGTGCCGCTACCAGGACCGCAGGAACTGTAAGAGGCTACCGTTTTATGTGATATTGTAACAAAGTGGATAGATGTCTACGATACGAGATTTGGTCAAATATTGTTTGTGAAATAAACTGATATTGTAACGAAATCTTCGACCTCTATATCGGATAAGATTTATTCCTGCAGTCTCTGCAGTCCCTTGCCTGTGCCGTCGGGGATTACAGGTGTAATGTTACGTTTGTTACGTTGTTTCGTAAGATTGTGTTGTTCATCGTTTAATTTGAATAATAATAATATACCAGGAAATATCGATACACGGCCATTAACTTTTAAAATAAGCATCAATAGAGCTTGTGTTATGGTAACCATACAGCTGATAAACTACAAATATGTACATACATGTATACTCATGTAAATATATACATAAGTAGATTGTTTTACATCCATGTTGTACATCCAGACATATAACAAGTTTTGCGACTATTACAAAAATAATTATTCTGTGTGGGAATCGAACCCGTGCATCCGGCTAAGCAGTCAGGCTCACTAACTACAAAAGCAAAGAGCCTGTTAAATAAAAAATAACTTTATCTACTATTTCTGATAAGAGATATCGTAACATTTTAACATTGATCAAAATATCATAAGATTTAAACTCCGGGGTACCAGTATAATATGTAAGCTGTATTTTAGATATAAAATTAAAAATGAGTGTCAATGAGGCTATAAGGTAATAAACATTTCCTAAGTACTGGTGTTTCTTACGCAATAAAGGTCTGTAACAACAGAACGACCCTCAAGTTGCTCGTATACCCAGTAATACACTTGTAAAGCCGTGGAATTGTCACTCATTATTAAAGGAGAGACACATGAATTAAAACCTCTGTTATTTAAATAAGAATAAGGAACTGGGTCGGTTTTAGTGATGAGGTTAATAATATGGCAATTTATTTGGTCTCTATGTATGTCCATAATTTTCTCATTCTTTTTGTAACAACTGTGTGACTGAAATGGAATATTATTGCCTCTACATTTGGTGCGAGGTCGGCCTTGATAATAAATCCTCGATTTACGAATGTCAACAGTCGTGTTAAGAAAAACTAGAATTGACTAATGCCGATTAAAGGCTGATCTTTTACATTTAATAAATACGCCTCACAATAAAATATATTTCCTAGATGGCACGACAATATTGTCATCGTACGATATATTAGTGGAACATGTTCGCGGAGATTTGTAATAAGTAACGTAAATAGACTTTGTCCCCTGTTCACCTTTAATTTAAGACAAAATGAACTCAGATAGTCAATTATTACCTATGTTACTGGTATACATTTTTTGAACTTTCGTCGTTACACTGTATCGGGGATGTAGCTCGGTGGTAGAGCGTTTGCTTTGCATCCGAACGGTCCCGGGATCGAGGCCCGGTATCTCCAGTTGTTTCTGGCTATTTTATTTACTTTAGATTTTCTAGTAGTGGTTCGGAGTCTGGATATGTGCCCGATGCATGACAATAGACTCAACACCTATTCCATAGTGGGACGTAAACGTAACCGATGAAACGTGGGAGTGTTCTGCCATCCTCTGCCTACCTGTTCGGGGAGTACAGGTGTGAGGTTACGTTTATTTTTATATCAAACTTACTAAGATTAATTTTATAAGGCATTCTTACAAACAAGGCTTTGTTCCTATTTTGTTCGCTCAGAAAGACAATTGGAAACCCAGATTATAAAATATGAAATTATGTACCTTTTTTTTATTCTAACAAGCAAATAAAATATATAATATAATTAACATTACATCCAAAGTTGTGTTCAAGGAATTATATGATAAATATTTAAATTATAAGGTTTCAATTGTAATACAAACATACTGAATTATATTTCTAAATAAACCCTAGATGTATTCAAAAATAAAATTTTTAAATGCATGTTTTTAATGTAAATAAACTATTTCGTCTAGTAGACAAAGCTAACCTGAAACAGATATTGTGATACCAAAGTAGCTAGAAACAGCGTTACGGAAGGATTAAGTTGAGATACAAGATGGCGCACCAGAAAATATGTTTAACCTCCGTTTAAGGTATTCAAATATAAACCCTTTAGTCAATTATTATATCATTAAGTAATTAAGTATTTTTGTAGCAGATAAGAGTCATATGAAAATAATCATCTAGTGCATTAGTCATCTTTGATCGACCCACGAATTTTTTTTTAATTTCGAAAATAATAACGTCCCGAGGGCTTGGTTGAAAAAAACAAATACGATTATTGACACAATTTTGCAAGAATTCTACAGGCATTTTATCAGAAAACTAAATTATAAGGCTGCTGCAAAATTGTGAGACTACACACCAGTTGTCAATGAGTTTGTCATCTATAACATCACACCTACTACGAGTACATAACGTGAATCTTCAAACTGCAATAATAGTATGTACTAAACAGATACCTTAAACGTTCTACTGTAATTATTTATTCCTTTAGTTAGTTCATCATATTTTACGATA
>DWFT01000017.1:0-19059 GCA_018246795.1 Microceris patrobas patrobas
TGGAAAAGAGAAAACAAGAATTTGAAACGTTAGCTACTGGAGTAGTGCTTGAAATTGCTGATAATTTTCGGATTGATGAAGCAAAATTACGAACTATTTTTGATTCAAATGTTATGGCAAATATGAAATTTTTGACTTCATCTTTTGCTGAAGAAAAAGAACGATGGTTACAATATTTACGCTTTCAAGAACAAAACTTAGAATATAAGCGTAATAATTCTTGTTTATATTTAAACCGGAAATTAACAGAATATATTAAAATTCCAAAAACAGTTCCAATTGGTGAAAAATTTCATGATGTAAGATTTTTATCCCATAATTTTTGATATGTTGATAAAAAAACTTTTACTAATAAAAATTTAACAATTAGTCATTTATTTGAAGAAATAATTATTGTAGAATTAGAGCTATTGTTGGATAATTTAGATAAATATTCAATATTAAAGAAATTAAACAATTTAAGTCTTGCTAATTTACAAATTAATCGTACATATCAAAAAGATTTTCCATTAACACTATTTTCTTTTAATTTTAGTGAAAGTTATGTTCAAGATGGAGCAGATATTTATGATTTAGGGATTAATATTTCTGAAACAAAAATGCAGCAAAAAGATATCTATGATTTTAAAAAAGAATTAATCAAAATATATATGCTTGAAAATAATATTATGCAAGAAAGTGATATTGACCATGAAACAATTAAAGTAACTATTAATCAATTAGAGCAGTATCAAATTGTTAATTGCTTTTATGAAATAAAAAATGAGAATGAAATATCATTTAATGAATTAAATAAAATGATACCTTCTTATGGTTATTTAACTTATATTGGAAAAGGGGACTCAACTTTACTTCGACGTAGTAATGTTATTTTAGATAAAATTAGCAAAAATGATGTTGCAAATCCTTATTTAATTAATTATATCTTTAATATTGAAGATATTAAATTAAAGACACAATCTAACTTAATTATGGAAGAACAATTAATTTTTGCTTCAAATAATTTAAATGGAAATCAGCAGAAAGCAATAACAAAAGCCTTAAACTCACAAGATATTTTTTTACTGCAAGGTCCACCAGGGACAGGGAAAACTGAATTTATTGCTGAATTAGTTTATCAATATGCTAAATTAGGAAAGAAAGTTTTAATTTCTTCACAAAATCATACTGCAATTGACAATGTTTTAACAAGATTATTTAAAACACCTTTATTGATTCCTTTACGCTTAACAAGTGATGAAGTTCGTAAAAAAAATCGTTTTAATAATTTTAATCCAGATAAATTAATTTTTAATAATTATCGTTTTATTTATGTTCATTTATCACGACAATATTTAACAAAATGAGATGGAATTGGAAGTGATTATGAAAATCAAAAATATGAACTACAAAAATTAAAAGCAAATGCTAAAATGTTAGAAAAAGAAATTAATGATTACAATCATTATACTCAAAAGTTAAATACATTAGTCACTGAGAGAGAAACAATCATTAATCAAAAATTGCAATATTTAGATGATAATCGAAAATTAACAATTGATATTAATAATATTCGTAATCTATTATATTTCTTAGTTAATATTAATTGAGCTGGAATAGTTACTTCAACTCCGGATCTTGTCCGATTATTTAATAAACATTTTGGGGAGTTGTTGCAAAAAAAATTTGGATTTCAAATTGATGATTCATATTCATTAACAGAAACATACAAAAAACTATTAACAATTACTACTGATAATAGGTTGTTAAAGGATAAGGAGATAGAATTAGCAACATTAAAACAAGTTAGTCAAGACTTACGTGATGATGATTGAATGGAACAATTAACTGCTGTTCAAAATGAAATTTTAGAATTAAAGAATCAAGTTACATTAAAACAAGAAAATATTGTGTTTCAAAAGGAGCAAGAAGCATTTAAAAATGACCTTGAACAATTATTACAGCAATATGAAGAACAAAGTGTTATTAATCAAAACAAAATTAGTGAAATTAATGAAGATAAATATGAGCAAGAAATTTCTTATTTAGAAATTGAAATTGGAACATTAAATCATAAAATTAATGCTCTAAAAGTTGAAGTTGAAAACATTGTTAATAGTATTAATGCAATTTTTAATTTAAATTTAGTAGTAAAAGATATTAGTGGAACAATTAATGAAATTGATAAAGAAATTAATAAAATTGAACAGGACCTTAATTTTGTTCTCCAAGAAAAAGCAACAAAGTTTAATTTTGTAAATAATATGATTACCTTTTTAAATAAAAATTATCAGATATCAGATTTTTTAACACAAGAGAATATTGAAACTAATCATTTCACACCAGCGATGGAACGAGATACAATTAATTATGCTAATCAATTTTTACAAGAAAGTGTCAATGTTGTTGCAATGACTGCGACTTCAAACCAATCATATGCACAAAGTAAAAATAAAGTTTTACGGGATTATAATATTTCTGATATTGATATTAAAAAATTTGCTTTTGATGTTGTTATTATTGATGAAGTAAGTAAGTTAACACCAATGGAAATTTTTATGCCATTAGTATATGGTAAAACTGTTATTTTAGTTGGTGATTATCGGCAATTGCCACCACTTATGCCATATCAAGAAGAAGATGTTGCGTTAATTAATGAAATTTATGACCAAAATTATAGTTATAATGATTTTTTAGAATTAGTAACTAATTCATTATTTAAAAAAATTATCTCAAAATGTGATGATTCAGTAAAAGAAATTCTAATTAATCAATATCGTAGTCATGAAGATATTATGCGAATTGTAAATGTTTTTTATGAAAATCAGTTGCAGTTAGGTAATAAAACTAATCAAAATAATGAAAAACAACATTATATTACTGTTGAAAATAAAGATGGTCTAAAAATTTTTGATAGTAATAAAGCAATTTATTGAATTGATTCATCAAAAGATAAAACTAATATGAATTTTGTTTATGAACAAGGTGAAAGTGGTAGTACGAGTCTTTTTAATTGATTAGAAGTTGATTTAACAATAAAAACATTAGAATTAATTGAAGCAGGATATAATAATTTAACAGTTAAATTAAAAAAACAACCTAAAGTTGCAGTTATTAGTTTTTATAGTCTACATGTTAAAAAATTACGAAGAGCTATTAAAAGTTTAAAATTTAAAAATATTAAAGTAGAAGTTTCAACAGTTGATGATTATCAAGGACGAGAAACCGAAATTGTTATTGTCAATACAGTTCGCAATCCTCGTAAGCAATTAAATGCTAATAAAGAATTTATTAAGAAATACGAACGGTTAAATGTTGCATTTTCAAGAGCAAAAAATATGTTAATTATTATTGGAGCAGTTAGTTTTTTTACTAATATTGATGTTGAAATTCCAACAATTGCTAATCCAAATATTACAAAAACAATTAAAGCATATTATGAAATTTTACGAATTATTGATAGTTATGGTCTTGTTTGAAGTGCAAAAGATTTATTATAATAAGAATTCGAGGTAAAAACATGAAATTAGGAATGGTAAAAGTTTATAAAAATTGGAAAAAATTAAAAACAATAGTTAGCTATCAAACACCCAAAAAACTAGCTTTTTTTCAGTATGTAATTTTAAATGCTATTACTAATTATCCTAATAAAGAAAAATCATTAGCTGATATTTTACAGAATGAATTACAAATTTTTAATTTTAAAATTTATGCAGAATGTCTAAAGGGCTTAATTGAAAAAGAAAATATTATTGAAATTAATAAGCAAACATCATTAAATTATTTAGCAAATAGTTCTGCTGAACAGGATTGAATTGATCGACCAATTGGAATTTTTTACATTTCAAAAGAAGCGTTAACGGCATTAGAACAGGGCTATTTATTAAGTAAAAATAGTAATCGTGAAGCAGTTATTAATTTTGATTTTAATATTTTTTCGGGCGAAAAATATATAAATAATGAACAATTATCTTTATTAGAAAAAAATAGCAATGATTTAATTATTGTTCCAAAACAAGAACCAATTATTAATGGCGAAGATTTATTTCATTTGTTAGAAAAGTACAAGTTAAATATTAGTAGAAATAATATTTTTAATGCTGATACAACATTTACTTCAATTCGCACTAATAAGAGGCAAGAAATCTACTATAATATTAATCAAATTAACAATTTATTGATTGAGGCTTATGAAGAAAAAGAAGTTATATTGTCCCTAACCACTTTTAAAGATATTAAAATTCAAATTATTAATGACCACCAATTGCAACAAATTATTGAAGATAATGTTAATTTAAAAACAAAAATTGTTGATTATTTTTTAACCGAAATGGCTAAAACTTTAAGAGATAATTTTAATTTAAATCTTCAAAAAGTAGTAACAAATATATTAGAAAGTGATTATCAGCAAGATCCGCGTTATATTACTTCTACATTAATAAATCCGAGAATTATAATTATTAATGCAGCAAGTGTTAAGCCAAAAGCAGTCTTAGATAATAAATATTATTATGATAATAATATTAGTTGTATTATTTTTGTTAATGCTGAGCAGACAACTACAATGCATGATTTAACTGGTTCAATTCTAATTTTTTATTTAACTAGTGTGATTTTAACAATTAATGATAATTTTTTAACTTTATTCATCAATGATAAAAATGAGACTGAACTTTACATATTACAACCAACAGAACTTATTATGCTAAACCGTAATATTATAACAGCACAAAAATTTCTTCCGAAGTATAGTCAGATGTTATTTAATAAAATTTTAGAGGAATTAAAAAATTTAATAAATCGTCAACAGGCAAATATTTATGAAATAATTCATAATAATCAAATTGAAAATGTTTTTATTTACTGTTATTTAATTGATATTTTAAATAATAATGAAGAAACTTTTGATAATATATTGAAAAGTATGACCATAAATGATTTTAATAATAAAATTAATGTTTTATATCAATCTGAACAAATTTTAAGTAATTTAAATTTAAAACCAAATTATTTTAATAAAATGCATAAAAATTTAATTGCCCTCATGAAACAACAAGCAAAATTGCAAAAAAATATTATTAAAGCTTATCAAGTGTTAACTAATAATACTTTATTATCAAATAAAGAAGTTTTAAATATGTTGCAAGAACTTTATGACAAAAACTATGTTTCTTTAAATCAAATATTAGCATTAACTAATATTGCAGATTCATCAATTATTGAAAAAATTTGAAATCAAAATCTTTTTGCAATTTTGGATAAATTTCTTTTTGCAATCAATAATAATAATTTACATCGTGAATTATTTGATGCAATAACAACTACAACTTTAGAAAAAAATAGTACTTTATTAATTAATTTATATAGTTATGCTGAAGAATATATTAAGTATTATAAAGAAATGAAAAAGCGAGAAACAAGTGGATTACAACGGCATTGACAAGAAATATGAGATAAAGTTGAGATTATTAAAGAACGTTGTAAGAATATTAACAATAGTAATGAATTAATAATTCAATTACTTTATTCTTTGTCACAATTAGAAATAAAATATAAGGCAATTAAATTTAAAAATATGTTTAATTCTGAAAGCAAATTTCAGGAATATCTTAATTTATGTTCTTTTGATAAGGCAGCATTATATTTAATGAATTTAATGGAAGAAAAAATTACTCCACTTTTAAAAACAAAACATCAATTTGTACAACATATTAATGAAAAATTATTTGTTTTAAAAGATGTGTTTGATAAAAATAAATATAAACAAATTATGCAACTTTATCAAGAATTAACATTATATTTATATTGTGAGAAAGCAAGAAATGAACACAGTGATAATAAAAATCGAGATGCTTTAAAAAAAATAAAACTTGAATTAGAAGAGGTGTTAATATAAATGAGTATGAGTGTTGAACAAGTAATGTATAATTACCAAAAAAAGATTGAACGATTAAATTTAAATATTAATTTTGTTAAAGATAATTTAAAATTATTATTACAACAATTACAAGAAATTGATGCTAATGGGTTAAATTGTCAACAAATTGAACAATATTTAGTTGAGTTAGATCAAATTTTAACTGATTTAGAGGATAACCCGTTAGTTAAAGAATTTAGTAAAGTTGAACATGTTGAATTAGAATTGGCAAAAAGAGTTAATTTTTTCTTGGAACAAAAAACCCTTCGTTTAGCAGAAATTCAACAAAAAATTGAAGTTTTGAAAATAAAAGTAATTGAAGATGAAACAAAACAACGGTTATCTAATTTAAAAAACCGAGTTAATTTAAATTATCAACAATTAGAACATGAATTAATAGCAATGTTTGATGATAATGAATCAAAAGCTTTTATTATGAATTTTTTTAAAACAAATAAGAATCATTTTAGTAATTTAAACCCAGAGGCTATTTCTGACCTTGTTCAAACAGAAGTTAAAAATTATCATACTTCAACTGATTTTTTGAAAAAACAATATCTTAGTAGTTTTAAAAAACAAATTAGTGATGATAAATTTGTTAATACAGAATTAGCTCCAGCATTAGAAGAATTTGCCCAAATGCCAGCAGTTGATACTACTGTTTTAAACGCAAAAGCTTTAGCATTACAAAATCAAATTATTAATAAACAATTAGATGAATCAGCGCGGAAACATGCTATTACATCAATTTTACAAGCAATTCAAAAACGTGGTTTTATTGTTGATAGTAATGATATTCGTATTACGAAAGAAAATGAAGATAGTTTAGTTATTGTTTACGCAAAAAAAGTAACCGGAGAAGAGGCAATTTTTAAAGTATATTTAGATGGGCGCTTTACATATAAATTCGAAGGTTATGAAGGTCATGCACATGATATAGATGAACAACCGTTTATTAACGATTTATCAATGTATGATGTTTCTTTATCAAAAGAAATGAAAAAATATTATTTAAATCCTGATAAAATTATGAATCAAGCAAAGATTCAAATTGATAGTAAATCAAAAAAGAAATAATTAACATTTTTAGGTTAAAAAACATTATAATTAAAGAAATAGTTAGAGGTGACTATAAATGAGTGTAAAAAGTAATTTAGATAAGTTAAAAAATCAAATTGGAATTAAACGATGTGTTATTCTTGAAGGCAATGTTAATGATATTTATCAAACAAATAGTGGTTATGTTGGTTTAAAAGATCGATTATTTGGATTATTAAGAGAAAAAGGTTTTAATGATATTTTTATGTGAGACCGGATTGATGGTCTAAGCGGAGGAAATCTGAAAAATTTAACATTAACAGTAGAAACACAACAAAAGAGTAAAGAAGGTGAAGCATATGATTTTGGTCAAGAAGTAATTAAAAATGCAAATGAAGAAAAGAATGGTCCAACGGGACAATTTCCAACTTTAGCAGAATTTTTTACCATTGTTCGTCGTAATATGTTAGTTGCAAGTTCTAAAAAAGTTGCTTTTATTGCTGACTTTTCTGATTATTTATTTTCTAATGAACAGACCTTAAGTGAAGAAGAACGTGTTAATTTAATTTCATTAAGTAAAGCTTTTCGAGATAAAAAATTTGATCAATCAGAAATAATTGATTTTGATACAGCTATTATTTTTATCACTAATAGTGTTGGAAAATTACCAACGTCATTTTATTTGCATAATCCAGATGTAACAACAATTACTTTAACAAAACCAAATCGTGAAGAACGAGAAAAGTTCATTTTAACTAATAAGAATTTTTTTAAAATTACCGAAGATTTAAATACTGATATTTTAAAATTACAAGATATTTATGATACGATGGAAGGATGAACTTTGAAAGAAGTTTATCAATTAATTAAGTTTTCAAACAATATTTCAGAACGCTTACCATTTGAAAAATTATTAAATTCTTATCAATACGGTGATAAAGTTTCACCATGAGAAGAAATGAATTATGAAAAATTAGCAACTATTGAAAAAGAATTAAAAAAACGAGTTATTGGGCAAGATCATGCCATTGAAAAAGTGAAGAATGTTGTTTATAAAGCTTTTACTGGATTATCAGGTGTTCAATATTCATCAAAACGAACAAAACCAAAAGGTACATTGTTTTTTGTTGGACCAACTGGAGTAGGAAAAACTGAATTAGCAAAAGCATTGGCCAAATTTTTATTTGGTGATGAAAAAAATTGTATTCGGTTTGATATGTCGGAATATAACCAAGAAGCAAGTGATCAAAAATTAATTGGTGCACCACCTGGTTATGTTGGTTATGAAGAAGGTGGACAATTAACAAATGCAATTAAAGAAAAGCCATTTAGTGTACTTTTATTTGATGAAATTGAAAAAGCCCATCCGCGAATTTTAGATAAATTCTTACAAATTTTAGAAGATGGTCGTTTAACTGATAATAAAGGTCAAACTGTTACTTTTTCTGATTCGTTTATTATTTTTACTTCAAATATTGGTGCAAGTGAAGTTGATGATAATTTATCATTTTTAGAAATTGAAAAGCAATTTATTCAAAAAGTATCTGATCATTTTCGAACTGAATTAAAACGACCAGAATTATTAGGGCGAATTGGAAATAATATTATTCCGTTTAATTTTATTAAGGATATTAATTTTAAAACAAAATTAATTACACAAAAATTACAGCCCATTCAAACAGCTGTTTGAGAAAAATATAAGATTAAATTAGAATTTATGGATTTACCACAAATTTTACCAATTATTATTCAAGATGCTGATGATAAAAAAGGTGGTCGTGATTTGTTAAATAGTATTGAAAAGCATGTCGTTGATGGGCTGAGTTCATTTATTTTTGCGAATCAAACTAAATTTAAAGCTGGAGAAACAATATTAGCACAAGCAAATGGTCATCAAATTAAATATTGTTTTAAATAAAAAATGAGTAATTTAATTAATTTTAATCGTTTTGTTTCTTTTACAACCATTGAAGGGCCTGGAAAACGATTCGCATTATGAATGCAAGGCTGTATTATTAATTGCAAAGGATGTAGTAATCAGGAAATGATTCCTCTCATTAATCGGAATGTAATGGAAGTCAGTGCCCTTTTTAAGGCGATTAAAGACGCTAAAGAGCGCTTTCAAATTGGGGGGATTACCATTTTAGGGGGAGAACCATTTATTCAACCACGAGCGCTCTTAGAACTAGTCACTTTATGTCAAACAAATAATTTAACAGTAATTGTTTTTTCTGGTTTTTTATATGAACTATTGCTAGAAAAGCATCCAACAATTTTATCTAAAATTGATATATTAATTGATGGACCATTTATTATTGAAAAGTTAGATAAAAAACGACGATTAATTGGCTCTACAAACCAGCGTGTGATTAAACTAAGCAATGTTTATCAGAATAATGATTATTTTGAACAAAATATTATTGAAGCAGATTTTACTGTAACTAAAAATAATAGTATGATTATTAATGGAGATGGAGCTCATCTCATTAATAATGAAGAAAAAATAAAAAAAGAGGAGGCCATAAAAATGGGAGCATTTAAATTAGATGGGGATGTATTTTCACATTTTACCCAAGATATTATTAAAGTTGGTGATAAGTTAGAATTTAAAGGAACTAATGCTGATATGAGTGATTTTCACCTTAGTGATGTTAAAACACAATATAAAGTTATATCGGTAATTCCAAGTATTGATACAAGTGTTTGTTATACTCAAACTGTTAAATTTAATAAAAATATGAAAGATTATCCTAATGCACGATTAATCACAGTCTCACGTGATTTACCATTTGCGCAAGAAAGATGTTGTGAATCTTTTAGAGATGAAGCACATTTTTTAGTGTCAGATTATAATTATCGTGATTTTGGGACAAAGACAGGATTAGTTTTTACTGCTTTGCAAATTTTGCCACGAGCAGTTCTTATCTTAAACCAAAATAATATTGTAGAATATCTTGAAATTGTTAATCCAATTGGAAATGAACCAAATTATCAAGCTATTTATGATTTTTTAGATAGTAGAAAATAAAAAAAGTATTTTGCTTATAAATACTTTTTTTATTTTAAGATTAACATTTGTTGAATTTCTGCCAAATCACGTAGTTTTTCTTTATCAACGTTAATCTTAAAGTTATATCCTTCATCTTTTTGATATTTTGGAATAATATGAAGATGATAATGAAAAACCTTTTGAAAAGCTTCACTTTTTTCATTGCTAACATAATTAATTCCAACAGGTTTTAATGTTTGATACATTTTCTGGGCAATTATTTTTCCAATTTTAGCAACTTCTGTTAAGTACTCATCATCAGTAACACTATAATATTCAAAGTGCTTTTTTGAAATAACTAAGGTATGACCATCACTATTGGGGAATGCATCTAAAAAAGCATAAACTAAGTTATTTTCATAAATTTTTTTACTTGGTATTTTTTGGGCAATAATTTCACAAAAAATACAATTGTTTTCATTCATATTAATTTCAGCTCCTTATGTAATTAATTATAGCAAATAACTACTATCGTTGATTAATTAAGTTATTTTTAATATAAAAAAAGAAGATTTTTTTAATCTTCTTTAATAATATATGATCCGATTGCATCATACAAAGTTTGTGAATAAACATTTTCTGGATTATTGGCAAAGGCTAAGGAATATAATCTTGTTTTTGCTGCTGTTTGTAAATTTTGTTGTTGTGCAAAAGTATATTCAATTCATTTTAGGATTTGACCTTTAATATTTTTTGTAATGTCAACTGATGTTCCATCTTCATTATAAAGAGCTTCACCATTTTCATTGTATGTTCCTAAATAACCTTTTTCATTATATAATCATGATAATGAACGCTTAATACCACCTTGTTGTGCTAATCAAGCTTGATCTAAATCAGTTGGTGTTCCTCCTGATCCGTATCAAGTTAATGATAATTCTTTATTGTTTTTATTATCATTTTTATAATTAATATTCATATTTTTCATTAAATCAACAGCATAAATTGGTAATACTAAGACAACTGACCCGTATCTTTTATTTGTATCTAAGAATTGGTAACTTGAAGGGTCTGTTCCTTCACCTGATTTTATAATACCTGGTGTTTCTGTGTCAATAATTTTTTGTTTATATGCATCAGCATTGTTTAAAGTTGTAAAAATATCATTTGGGTTTTTATTTTTATCAATTCCAACAAATCCTTTAAAACCACTAATCCCAAAAATTGGATCAATTCCATCTTTAATCATATTATTAAAGATTTTACTTTCGTTTTTCTCATTAAACATGTCTTTAAGTTTTTTTATTAAAATATCCTGATTATTAGTTAAATCAGAATTTAATTGTTCAACATTTGCTAATGGTCCTTTATCTGTATCTTTATTATTAAATAATTTGTCTAATTCTTCTTTATCTAGTTTTAATTCTCACATCATTTTAACATATGATTTTCATCGTGCTCCACTAATGGTATCTCATGATTGAATAGCATTAAATAATGCACTATTTCGATTTAGATAAATTGAACTATTATCTCCCCTACCATAGCGCTTAATCTCGTTTTGGTGTAAGTATGTTGCAGTAATAATTTTATCAATAACTGCTGGTACTTCAACATGTGTATAATAATCTTTAAACCGAACTTTTAATGCAACTTTTTTTTCATTTTCTGACATTGCATTAAAGTCAGTATAATTAGCTCCCGCACTTTTACTTTTAATTTCGAAATTAGCTTTTCCTTGCTCTTTTTTTGATTTCATATAATTTGGTTTATCTGTTCCTTTTCAGAAATATGATTGAGTACCGCCAACATATCAACCTTCTGATTGATAATCAGGTGCATATCCTTGTCTTGCAATTGTTGTTTCTAAAGGTGTTGAATTAGAAATTCCAGTAAAGTATTTTGTACTTAAATTATCAAGTGCAACTTGCTCAACAAAGTTAATAAATTGTTTTATTAATAATGAATCAGGTTGGTTAACATCAATTGTTACTCTGGTATAACGTGCTCTTGTTGCTTCTTCTGAAGCATAGAAAAATTTTGAAATATTAGTATCTAATAATCTTACAGCCATTTCTTTTAGGGTTGCTTTAGTGAAAATGTCATTAAATGAATATTTGACAACATTTGATTCATTTTCTGAATTAATTTGTGCAATAATTCAACATTTAACTTCATCAGCAATTGCGGGGTCGGTAAATCTTTCAAAATCTTTTTTTGCACATGCATAAAGACTTGTGCCAGTAGAAGAAAGAATAGACATTGCTCCTAAAATACTTAGTATTTTTTTCATTATCGTCTACCTCCTATTTTATAAAAATATTTTATTGGATCTGTTATTACAGGAGGGAATTGATACACTCATAATAGAGTTTCTGGCAAAACAGTTGATTTTGTGTAATTTAAACCAATTTCTTCATGTCATACTTTTGCGTTACTAATTTTTTCAACAATAGTTTTTGGATCAATCTTAGCAGCGGGTCCTCTCATTTTATATCCTTCAATTGTTTTATTTTCTGCTTCAAAACTACTGTATAAACGTTGAACAGCACCTCCTGATAAATTAGTTGACATTGCATTAATAATTGAAATAAATCAATCATGATTTGTCTCATGTTTTTCTGAATCTTTAAAAGTAAGAAAGTTTTTCAATCATTCTTGAGGACCAGCACCATTTGTTAAGATTTTATTATTAAAATTATTGAAAAAGTCATAAATTCAAAATCATCATGTTTTATCATCATTTGAACCAGAACCAGAACTTAATGTAGCATATTTTTTAACTTCATTTAAAACATTAAATTTTAGTTTACTGTTATTATTGCTATTTACTAAACTACGATTTACTAAATATCATAAGTATTGAGCATTACTAAATTGTGTATTCATCTTTTGTTTTGCTTTGTCAACTGTCATGATTTTTGATTTATCTGTTAATGAACTATAAAAATTACTTGAATAATTTAAACTTTTAAATTGTCAATTGCTATCATAAATGTCGTATGATGTTGGGTCAGCATCCTTTAGATATTCGTGGCCATCAATATGAACTAAGTTTAAACCATTTGTATCAAAGAAACTAATAACAATATCATTAGTAGTACCAATTTTTCAGGCAGCACTAATTGGATCGGTTGGATTTTTACGATTAATTTTACTTACCGCACCATTTATATCACCAGGCGCAGTTTCACCAGGTGCATTAATGTTATTATATACACTTGATTTTAAAATATTTGATTTAACAGCATCAGCTTGTGTACTTAAAGTTAATAAATCTAACGTTGGAGTAACTGTACCTTCACTGTTAGTAGTAAAGTCTTCTCAACTTTTAGCTGAGGATAAAGTTCCTAAATCTTTATTAATTTGTGTTTTTGTTGTTTCATCAAAACTATCTGCTGTAAAACCAGTATAAGTTGGTGTTGCTCCGGATTTAAAAGCATATGTTATTTTTGAAATTGCTAAAGGTTTTTCATTTTGGAATCATTTTTCAATTATATATTTTTGAAATAATGATAGTTGCCCAACATCATATGTTTCACTTAATTCAGGAGTACCAACTGATGTTTTAGATGAATTTTTAAAAATAGGTGTTGCAACTGGTGGATGCTTACTCATATATTCCGTAGTTTTATAATTAAAAGTTCCTAAATTTGTTGCAATTGTATTAATACGAGTATTAATTTCAGCGATTGTTAAGTTTGATAGATTATCAATAAATTCTTTTTCATCTTCATTTCAACTAAAAGCTAATGCCAATTGAGTACGTAAATTTTGATTGTCAGTATTTCAATCGTCTGCTTTATTTCCGTTTTTAAGGAAACTAACAAAATCCCTTAAAATTATAACTGCGCTTTCAGTGTTATTTTGTTTGTATACACGCATATTGTTATTTAATAAAACATTAGTTAACATTTGTGTTGCACTAATTCCGCCATCAGCACCAGTTGTCATAATGGCAGCTTTATAATTTTGTTCTTCAATTTCATATTTTTTGTTGCCACTAGCACCGCTGATATCTTTATAGTTTGAATCTAAAAAATCATGATATTTTTTTTCTCATTTTTTTTTATCACTGTCTTTAAAACTTTGTTTCTTTCTCTCAACAGTATTATTTGTATTTGTGATTAGTAATTGTCATTGTGTTTTTAAAATGTCTTTTAAATTTTTATAATCAGCAATATCACCGATTGTAGTTTCTTTTGATACAAAAAATTTATCAGGGTTCGCTAAAATTGCAACGCTTAAAATTTGCATTAATTGAACTGACATTTTGATTCTTGTTGCGCCATCTCATTGGGTTGGATCATTTGTTCATTTTCCATTTCCGGCATCTACAAATGGATTTTCTAAGACACTTCAAATATCACGAGAAGTGATTTTTTTACCACCAAAAATTCCTGGAATTCATGCCCAAATGCTATCACCATTTTCATTTTTATGTTGATTATTTTTTTCTTTAGTACTACAAGCCGCCGTTCCAAATGCGGTTGCGCCCACTAATATCATACTGCTTAGTGATGATAAAAGTTTTTTCATTTTAGTTCATCCTTCCTCTTGACTTTTTATTTTTGTACTTTTTGATAAAAAATACTAACTACATTCTATTAAAAAAATATAATAAAGTCTACTTTTATTGTATAATAAAAGTAGACTTTATTAATTAAAAAATAAAGATAATTTCAATTCGGGACTAATATAATACATATTTTCAAAGGAGGGGCTAAAGTGAAAAAAATTGAAATCAAAGATTTATTTGTTTCTGCTGATAATGATATTATTTTAAATGGTTTAAATTTAACTGTTAATGTTAATGAAATTCATGCTTTGATGGGGCCTAATGGAAATGGAAAATCAACTTTATTATCAACAATTATGGGGCATCCTAGTTATACTGTTGAAAGTGGGGATATTTTAATTGATGGGGAAAGTATTTTAAACAAAACGGTTGATGAACGAAGTAAAATGGGAATATTTTTTGCAATGCAATCACCAGTTGAAATTTCTGGAGTTTTAAATTTAGATTTTTTAAAAGCAATTATTAATGCTCATCGTGATTCACCAATTAAATTACCAGAATTATACCAAGATATTAACCGTAATATTAAAAATTTAAAAATTAATGATAGTATGATTCGTCGTTATTTAAATACTGGTTTTTCAGGGGGAGAAAAGAAAAAAAATGAGATTTTACAGTTAAATTTATTGAGCCCATCTTTAGCTTTAATTGATGAAATTGATTCAGGTTTAGATGTTGATGCTTTAAATGTTGTTAGTACTGAGTTAAATAAAACGCGAAATAAGCATTTTGCTGCAATTATTGTGTCCCATTATGATCGCTTTTTTAATTTAGTGCAACCAACACATGCTCATGTTATTGTTAAGGGTAAAATTGTTAAAAGTGGAGATTATAATTTAGTTAAAAAAATTAACGAAGAGGGATACGAATGATTATTACAAGAATTAGATTTAACAGTAGAAAATAAACAAAGGGGTGTTAAACCTTTAGCGGGAATTGGGTGTGCTGCTCAAAAAGGTAAGTAAAAATGCAAGTTTTAATGAATGAACAAAAACTTATTGGTGACAATTTTACTATTGATGCAACAACACCCAAATTAACATTTACGAATAATAAAGCTGGTGAAGTTATTAATATTAATTTTGCTACTAATCTTGTTAATGAAACTTTTTTGCTTTTTTTAAATTTAACTTCAGAAGTAACAATTAACTACAATATTCCTGCTAATAGTCAAATTAATATTATTAATATTTACAAAAATCGTGAATGTGAACAAATAGCTAATCTTTTTTATAACTTATTAGAAAAAGCACAAGTTAATATTTATCACTTAAATATTGTTAATAGTAGTATTACTGAGAACATTACCTTCAATTTGCGGGGTAAACGTAGTGCTATTAAATATTATTTGGCAAGTCTGTCAACACATGAATATCATAAAAATGCGATTATTTATGCTCATCATTTAGCCCCAACAACCGAAAGTGAAATTAAAACTTACTCAATTGCAAAAGATAATTCATTACAAACTGTTAAATGTACTAGTCATATTGAAAAAACAATGGGTAAATCAGAAGCTCATCAAGAATTACGATTACTAGTTTTTGATAAAACTTCAAAAGCAATTTCTGATCCGATTTTGTTAATTGATGAAAATGATATTAAAGCAAGTCATGCTAATGCGGTTGGGATGCTAGACCCAGAGCAAATCTTTTATTTACAAACAAGAGGTTTGACAATAACGCAGGCTCGAAAATTAATTTGTATGGGTTATTTTAAAAATGTGATTGATGCAATTGAGGATGAGGAATTACAAAAAAATATTATTGATGAAATTGATACAGAAATTGGAGAATAATGATGATTGATTATAGAGAAATTAAAAAACAATTTCCTTTTTTTAAAAATAATTCTGAGCAAATTTATCTTGATAGTGCTGCTACTAGCTTAAAACCACAAGTTGTTATTGATGCTATTAATGATTATTATACAAATTATGGAACTAATCCGCATAATACTGATAGTGATTTAGGATATAAAACAAATGTTCAATATGAACTTGTTCGTCAGAAACTTCAGCATTTTATTAATTCTAAAAAGGTTTCAGAAGTTATTTTTGTCCCTGGAGCAACTTATGGATTAAACCAAATTGCATATGGTTTAAGTTCAAAGATTACAGCGGGTGATGAGATTCTAATTACAAAACAAGAACATGGTGCAAATATTTTACCGTGATATCGGATGGCACAAGAAAAAAAAGCAGTTGTTAAGTTTTTACCAGAAATAAATTTTCAAATTGATTTAAAACAATTAGCAACAGTTATTAATGCTAAAACAAAGATTGTTTCTTTTGCTAATGTGTCAAATATTTTAGGATATGAAAATGATTCAACATCAATTGTTACAATGATTAAAAAAATTAATCCGGAAATAATTGTTGTGATTGATTGTGCACAGGGTGTTATTCATATGCCAACTGATGTTCAAAAGTGAAATGCTGATTTTATTACTTTTTCAGCCCATAAAATTTTTGGTCCAACTGGAATTGGGATTTTATGAGGAAAAGAAGAATTATTGCTACAATTACAGCCGTTAATTGTTGGCGGTGGTATGAATACTCGAATTGATAATAATGGTTTAGATTATAGTTTAAAAAAATTACCAGACCGGTTAGAAGCGGGTTCAGCTAATATTGCTGATATTTTTGGTTTTGGAGCAGCAATTGATTTTGTTAATAGCCTTACTTTAACAGAAATTATTAAATATAATCATCAGTTAAAACAATATGCAATTCAACAGTTTAATAAAAAATTAAAAGATAAAGCAATAATTTATAATCCTGATAGCAAGGGACCAACATTAGTTTTTAATATTAAAAATGTTTTTTGTCAGGATGTCACAATGCATTTAGGAAGCCGCAATAAAATTACTGTTCGGAGTGGTGATCATTGTGCGCGGTTAATTGGTACTGTTATTCCAGAGAAAAATACAATTAGAGTTAGTTTTTCAATTTATAATAGTTATGAAGATATTGATTTGTTAGTATCGGCACTTGCAAATGAGAAAGATTTTTTAGGAAGGTTGGTTTAAATGGAATTTAATAAAAATGACCCAATGTTTTTACGACAAATTATTATGGACCATTATTCAGAACCACAATACAAAGGTTTAACAAAGAAACCCACAGATTATTAAATTGATCAAGCTAATGAATCATGTATTGATGATATTTATTTAGACTTCAAGATTGAAGGGAATAAAATTATAAGTGCTCGGTTTGACGGTGTCGGTTGTGCAATTTCAACAGCATCAAGTGACATTATGGCGCAAGAACTAGAAGGAAAAACAATGAAGGTTGGTTTAGCAATTATTGAAAATTATTTAGCAATGGTTTTTGACAAACAATATGATGAGAACAAGTTAAACGATTTAATTGCTTTTATTAATATTGCAAAACAACCTAATCGAATTAAATGTGCGACAATTGGTGTTACTGGTTTTCAAACATTATTATTAGATTTATTAAAAACAGATAATGATTAATGCCAAAGGAGGTCTTATTAATGCCAAAATTAAAGCAAGAAAAAGAAATTAAAGAATTTTCTAGTTATAAATATGGTTTTAATGATGGAGATATTTCTTACTATAATACTGGGAAAGGTCTTAATGAAACAATTATTAATGAAATTTCAGATCATAAAAATGAACCAGATTGAATGCGAGAATATCGGTTACAGTCATATCATAATTTTTTAAAAATAAAAAATCCAAGTTGAGGGCCAAACTTAGAATTTATAGATTTTGATGAGTATATTTATTATATTAAACCAACAGAACATATTGCAACAAAATGAGATGAGGTTCCTGAAAAAATTAAAAAAACCTTTGACCGGTTAGGTTTACCAGAAGCCGAACGTGAATATTTAGCTGGAATTAAAGCTCAATATGATAGTGAGCCAGTTTATGGAAGTATGTTAAAAGAAGTTGAAGAAAAAGGAATTATTTTTTTAGATTGTGATACCGCATTACGTCAACATCCAGCGTTATTTAAAAAATATTTTGGAACATTAGTACCAAATACAGATAATAAATATGCTGCTTTAAATGGAGCTGTTTGATCGGGTGGATCATTTATTTATGTTCCAAAGGGAGTTAAATTAGAAAAACCATTGCAGGCTTATTTCCGGATTAATTATCAGAATAGTGGTCAGTTTGAACGCACATTAATTATTGTTGATGATGATGCAGAATTACACTATATTGAAGGATGCACAGCACCAATTTATTCTCGTGATTCTTTACATGCTGCTATTGTTGAAATTTTTGTGGGAAAAAATGCAAAAATGCGTTATACAACTGTTCAAAACTGGAGTGATAATGTTTTAAATTTAGTAACAAAGCGTAGCATTGTTGATGAAAATGGTCAAATGGAATGAATTGATGGTAATATTGGATCAAAAATTAATATGAAGTATCCGAGTGTTATTTTAAAAGGAAATAATAGTAAAGGACAATGTATTTCAATTGCGGTAGCAAAGGAAAATGTTATTCAAGATGCTGGTTCAAAAATGATTCATTTGGGAAAAAATACTTCTTCTAAAATTATTTCTAAATCAA
>DWFT01000018.1:0-19054 GCA_018246795.1 Microceris patrobas patrobas
TTAAAATAAATAAATAATAAAACTGTTACACGATTTTTTTTTACTATTGCAGGTTCGAGTGCACGCCGTCGGTAAAGGTTCGGCCCAAGCCGTGATAGTGTTGCGGTACGGAGTAGACCCCGGCCAGGAGCGCATCAAGCTGTTGAAGCACGCGCACAAGCGGGCCGCCGCGCGCGCCTGGGAGCGTGAGAAAGCACTGGTGGCGGCGGGCTGGGAAGGCCGCGGCGCCTGGACCGAGGAGGAAAAGGAAGAACTCATCTCTCACGGCATAGTGGACGGTTGGGCCGCTCGCGACGTCCATTCCGTGACTAAGTTTCCCCAGTTAGCCGACGATCCGGCGAATATATTGTTCGTACGCGACGGACGACGGAAGCGAAGGAAGAGCGGCCGCGCACGTCACCGCTCGTGACTTCATAACGTGCCATAATTCGACTTCATTTTTAACGGCTCACACCTGTCAGATTGGACGCAACTTGACAGGTGTGTGATCGGACTCAGTGGGGTTTTGATTTCGTACTATTTTTATAGAACTGAAGTGTTATTTGCCTCGATAAAGACGATCATAATTCAGAGATCTTGTGATCGATTTAATTAGGCAGATCTGTAATAGCGGGACTGATAATATGCGTGTTTTTGTAAAAGAATGGATTGAATAGTGTAAGGTTGACAAATAGACAAGCTGTATTACGTACATAACGTTAGGCATTAGCATCCTAAATTTATTTTGTTCGCTTGACGTACTTAGATGAACTAATTTTATTGAAATTTATTATTCCTTGCATAATAAAGTCAAATATCTTGAAATAACTCATTACAGGGTAACGACTCGTAAGGACGGGCGTTAATCGAGAAGCTTAAATAACAAACTGAGCATAATAATTTATTACAAAATCATAATACTCGGAATGATCACAATTTTCTAACAGATTTTGATATTAATTTACAATTTTAATAACTTTAATCCTATACACAGGTCGCTTAAGTTAATTTTCACAAAAATCATGGATTCCTATAATATTTTAGCCAAATATTTCTTTATATCCATACTTTAGGTATCTGTAAATACGTAATCCTTTATTCTTGTAGGTTTTCCTTTTTAACGATAGACCTAAGGTGTTTTTAATTCGCAATACTATTACTATAATAAAAATAAGCAATAATTTTGATATGCTATCCTAATATGCGTCAAATACGCGTTGTAATTATTTATCCTATGCGTTGGATATCCACTGTTTAGCAAAATTTATCATTAACGACTATTATGTTATGCCAGACATTTCTACCGCACCGAGGTTATTAAACTTTTTTTTACAAAGAATAGTAATATCTTGTTATCTTAATAGTATCACATTAAATTTATATTTGCCTTTCACAAAAGTCAGATTTCTGAAACTTAAATGTTTAACACATATACTTACGAGTTTTAAAGTTAGTACGAACTTTCTTTTGACTAATAACTAGTCCTCGGTATACTCTTGTGTGACTATTTTATTTAGAACATTCTATTAAACTAAATGGCTTGCACATGGCCTAATATAAGTAATTCTTAACTATACCCACGACGTAACAGAGTTCTTGTAGCTAACCATATTAATTTAGGCCTCGTAAACTAATAGACAATTTTAAAAATTGAAATAACAGTGTAAAGTTGATACGTACCTACATTATGCCATTGTTGTGCAATAAAATAAAACAGTAGATTTACAATAACAGTTTAAGTCTGCCCTTCTCGCTGACTTATCGCAGCCTGTATTTCTAGAGACTGAATGATATAATACTCAACTGTTTTCATAAGTTTTTTTTTTTGTATATAACGGTCGTAATCGAGAAAATGTTATTCATAATGAACTGTTTCGCTTATTTACAAAACTTTTAGAGTAGCGTGCCCATGTTTTTTTTTACGTTAATTTTTATTCTCAATGAATGCGAACATTGTTTGTGGTCTATTACAAACATCTTTTTTTAATTACAGATAGGTATGCCTAACATAGTGTCTAGCTATTGACCATACGTATTTTAGATTGGTTTTAATTGTAAGTTTTGGGGTTTAAACGAAAATAAGTCAGAGAAAAGGGAAATGTGTAATTAGATTTATAGTCTATATACCTAATATGTGTGTCCATGAATGTGTATCATTTTAAATTGTGCTATTTCGTGGTAGTGGTACTAATTGGATGCTAGTGGACTGAGTGAGAGACATTAGGGGGACGATATTTTTACAAAAGAAATAAAAAGACGAGCGCAGAGTTTGACAGTCGCCCCCTAGGGCTTGCCGTGCCAGGCCCACCATGTGGTGATATTTTTCGAAATGTGACTAAACGAAGCAATACTGTAATGTAATACGTCTTATCCTTTATTTAGTGAGTGTAAGATGTACTTTTATTTATAATTAATGTAACACTATATTATATAATATTATCTATTGTGAATGTAGTTATTCATTTCGCGGTGATATTTACTAGAGCGGTATAGTTATCTTTTTTATGATGTATAAAGAAATCTAATTTGTAAATAGTACTTAAAATTGTATCGTGTAAAAAATATTGTACATATCTTTACGCTTGGATTATTTATAACGTAAAAGTCGTTAAGGTTTTAGATACAAAAATAATGTAATATATTGGAGCGTCGAGCAGTTTGAGGATGTAGAAACAATTATTAATGCGCTGATCGATTTAGTGCCTATATACCTACTGTTAAAATTGTTCTCATTCGAAATATTAATCACTATAACATCAGCAGCAGTTTTGATCAAGTATAACAATAATACACACATGTACAACTTCAACAACCATCATGCGAAGAGGAACTTCTTTAGATTTTCCAATTGGTTTTATTTTAGATATTTTTAAGAAAATGTTGCCTACTCATACGACAGGGATCTACATTTATACGACTCTCTAGACCATAGTAAAATATTTGATTAAATTTCGAATAAAAACGTATTAAATATTATCCACACCAGATTTGAAAAATCGATCAACGAGCATATTTCCTAGTATACCATCAACTTACCATAGACAATTAAGCTTCTATAGAATGTTTAGAGAGCTTCACCGACGTCGTCAATGCATTTACACGTAGATCCTCGTGCTGCATTTAATTTAATTTATACTATTGTAGATACGGTGCGTAGACCCCAATACTCTGTGTATAGATAGTCAGGTCCGATAGGACTCCATAGTTCAGGATGTATGCGTGCTAAAACAATGTTAGCATGTACAATACTAATTATAGAAAGTATTCTAATGGAATATGTAATAAAATTATTAACAATAGTTATTGTTGTTACTTGTTAATAATCATTATAATTGATAGCAAAAATTAGTCACAGAAACGGTAGTCTTCAGATTAATAAATACGTCATAACACACTGAATGCAACAATTTCTATTTTATGTATATTTTTTGTTATATCTATCTATTATTTCTTATCTGTAGTACCATTGAAGTTTATCAACTTGTCATTACTATGACAATTGACATCAGACGTTTAACATTGGTACAACTCTATCGGGATCCTAATGTTGATACTAAATAACGTTAAATAAAACGTAACTTCACGCCTACGTTAAATAAAACGTAACTTTACAGAATAAAACAGTGTTTTTTTCTTTAATATATTTCTTGAATACAGGACATGGAAGAAATATTTGTACACAAAAAATCACGGGAGGCAACTAAAGATGAACTAATGCAACTAGATAAAAAAGTACTATAAGAATACACTCTGTTAACAAAAATATGTACTGTATACATATTAATAAATGCTTTTTTTTCTAACAGGACTTAGTGGAGAAAATTATGCAATATCAAGCCTATAATGTACAATTGAAAAACATTATAAACAAAAGTATCTCTGAAAGTAATGACACTTGCAACCCAAATAGAAAAAGAAAATTCGATTTTACCAAGTATATTTCTTTTTAATAATTATTGCTACATTGTATTAGACATTATAATCACAGTAGTTAAACACAGTTATTATTTAATGATACATTTTTCCTCTTAATAGTACTAACGGGAATACTAGACCCATATTAGCCCACTATAGATCTCTGACTGGCCCTTGGTATAGCAGTTATTGAACCTTACTTTGGGTCCAGATGATGGGTTCAATTCCCAGCCAGAATAAATATTTATAAAATGAGCACAAGTATTTCTTGTATCTGGCTATAACAAAATATATATATGTACAAGTGTATCTACTTATACATATGTTGATTTAACAGGTATTTCGCTAACATAATACAACCTTTGTTGATCTTTGAAAAGAAGATCAAACTTTGGGATCTGATGGTGGTGTGTAGATATTCTGATTGAATAGAAACTATGGAAAACTATATATTAAATTTTCCTGTATACTTTGTACCTATATCAAATAATATTTGTGCACTTGAAACTACATGAACTACACTATCTTTTGAAGTGGTCAGCAACATGTACATAAATTGACTAAAATCTTAATATTCATGCCTGTACCCCCAATGAGCAAGGTTACACTCCTCTGAGTGTAAACCCTACCACGTTTCATCAATTCTATTTACCTCTCATCAAAGAATAGGAGGTAAACTCATTGCCAAATACCAGGCACAAATCTATACTTCAGGGTATGGAAATGTAGGTGTGATGTTATGTTATATATTTTGTTATTATAATAAAAAAACTTCTGACTTCCAGGTGTTACTTTCGACGAGTATTTCTTCACGTGATGTACTTTGGATGGGATTACCAGGGATTTGTTGTTCAGGATAACTCGACAAACACTATAGAGCACCATCTGTTCAATGCTCTGACTAAGGCCTGTCTTGTGGAGAGTAGGGAGCTATCAAAGTATCACCGGTGTGGAAGAACAGATAAAGGTGTTAGTGCTTTTGGGCAGGTAACATTTTTGGATTTATTATAATGATAATATTTATTGCCATGTATAAAAAAAAAATTAACAATTTACATCAAATTACACCATATAAACTAAACATGGGCAATAGGGGAAGTCAGCCTCTGCTGACACAAGACCATTGTTCCATGCAGCACTATTTTTCCCGTCCTTATTATGTGGTCAAATGGCTGCAGCTTTTTTTAATTTATCACTTTTGGGCATTGAAATCTTCTAACCATGAGCATAGTCTTATTCATTATTATATATGTTTTGTCTGTTTGTGTGGCCATTGTATTGGTTAACTTTTTATCTTTATATGTACTTTATGTGTAATCATATACCTTGAAAGTAGGTACCAAATTATATATTATAATATGTTTGTGTACTACATTCCCCTGTCTACTTCTTAAGTAATTACATGTGTGATATTATAAAAAAAACTAAATTCTTACAAATAACATCTGAGTTTTCTTTTATTCTTAATACAAGCAAACAGGCAGACGGGCTACCTGATGGTAAGTGATCACCGTCACCTATGAACATGTACAAGACCAGACTTGTTCCCAATGCTTTGCTGGCTTTAAAGGAGAGCTATTTTTATGACTTTTCATTGTTAATAAATGTACAGTACTGAATAAATTAGTGAAGTTTCCAATCTTCAATGTCAGTCAGGAAAAAATAGGCAAATACAGACACTCCCATTATTCATAGACTCCATTTTCCAATGACGAAAGTAATAGTTATGTAAAATTTATTAATTGTTTTTGCAGATAATATCGTTAACACTAAGAAGTAAACATCCCCCAGAAGACCAGTACAAGCCAGATTCTCTGTCTTCTGAAATGCCCTATTGTCATATGCTCAATCGTTTAATGCCGAAGGAAATTAGGGCAATCGGTTGGATGCCCATACCAGCTGATAAACTGGAGTACAGTGCTAGGTAACATAATGACTGATGGTAAAAAATAATATTGCTACCTCCCGAGGACTGGTACAGCCATCGTTAATCACTGGGACCAACAGCCACACCTTTTAAACTGAAACACAAATTGTTATATAACAATTTCTTCATTGCAGGAATAGGTATAGTAGTGGTAATGTCTCTGGCTGTACATACAAATATTTTATCATGTATCATATATGTTTTTTCAGCTCTGCCTTGTGCTGTCTGTTTGCCTTCAGTTAATATTCTTCTGTTCTATGTATACCATACTAACCACCTGCCAGCTTTGACTTGGCCAAGGAGCAAACTGTGATATTAACTCTTGTCATTCCCTCCTCTCAATGTTCAGGACTCATATCCAACAGTTAAAATATAAAAGGGTTGACAATGAGATGTACATGTGGGTATATTTAAACATCCTTTCACATGTTTCTACATCATATACACTACTTATAGAGTTTGTGTAATTCTTCTGTCACCACAAGTATTATACAAAATCCAACCCATTACATCCAATGACAGATTTGATTGTAAGAAACGCCAGTACAAATACTACTTTCCCCGGGCAACCCTGGACATCTCTGCTATGAGAGACGCTTGCGAGCGCCTTGTCGGCTGCCACGACTATCGGCACCTGTGCAAGATGGACGTCGGTAACGGCGTCGTGCAATTTACGCGAGAAATTCTCAGAGCTGAAATTGTGTCAGTGGACGGCAAAGATACCAATGAACGTAAGTTATCATTAATTCACCATGCGTTGCTTAATCCGTGCTTAACATATTATATGTGAATTGGACAGAGCGTTTATACTTTGGAGTTTTAAGAGGTAACAACTTAAGTTAAACATTTATGATAAAATAAAAATTGAAAATCCCCATATGATGCCACAACTATTACACTGATAAAAGTATAATTATTCGTATATAATTTGGTTGATTATAATGAAAAGTTTTATCATTTCAGATACAGCCATGTATTGCCTGGTGATAGAAGGTAACGCGTTTCTATGGCACCAGATAAGGTGTATAATGGGTGTGCTGTTACTTGTCGGTGGAGGCAAAGAATCACCGGGCATTGTTACGGAATTGTTGGATGTAGAGAAAAATCCCAGGTATAGAAACCTGTTTTATGTAAAATTAAATACCTTTTACTAATTTTGTTTGTTATTTATAACTTAGAGCGTATCAATAAATTGTCTATACAGACAATTTGGGAACGCCCAACATTAATAATCTTCACCCATCTCACCGTCATTCAATCGACCTTCACTGTTAGACAGATGTAAAATATAAAACTTCCATGCTGACAATACCACGAAAATAACTATATATGTTTCTTTGATTGTATGTCGGACGATGTTATAACTCGGACTGTGAAGCTGTTATGGCTGAATCGAAGTTGATGAGATCTGAAAATAGCTTGAAAAATGAGAATAAACATTAATATTGATAGGGTCGGCCTAAACGTTTCATTACCCACATATCTATGCCCGTTATTCGTATTCGAAGTCTAAGCACACAATCGACCTTTTTCCTCTTTTACCCTCTTCTTCACGGAGAGTTCTGCATTCAGACCCTTCCACCTTGTTTTGTATCTAATTTCTATCTCCCCTCCCTCCACTGATTTAATTTAGGTATAACTAATTCGTTCAGTCATTTCATTCGTTCTCGTAAATGACATAACTTTTCTAGGTTCTTTTGTTTTCAGAAAACCTCAATATTACATGGCGTTGGATGTCCCGTTGAACCTCTTCCACTGTTCGTATGAATTGGAAGATAATAACACGTGGGTGTTTGATAAGAATGAGTTGAAGCACATTATAAGTGATCTGCAAAATGATTGGACGTTGCACAATGTGAAGTAAGTGGGCCTTTTGTTATAAATTTATTTGATCAGCAGACCCAAGAACTGAAAGAAATCAGATACATTGTTAGAGTCCATGGCGATGTAGTATCACATAATCATTGAAATTTTTCAAAACTAGCAAGTGTTTTCGCGTAGCTAGTAACACACATATACAAGCAAGCAAGTTAAAGCATTTTTTTTGTAGGGATAAGCAGAGACTAAGACCTTACGCAGGCTACGCTTGACAGTCAGATGACATGACTAACGTTGTCATACATATCGTACATACTATAGACACTATAGAGGCAAGATATAAATAAATATACATCTGATTTCTTCATAACATTCTTCAATGCATGTCCAGTCTACTCTACTTTACGTGGTCAATCTCTCTCATTAATCTCACCAAAAAACGTTTGTCTAAGAATTTCCGACAGTGCAATTGATGTTGGGCTCGTTGAGGCGGCACTTCATATTTAATACTGTGTCCTGTTCAAGTAAAAACGATGAATATTTATCGAAAATTCCTATTACAGAACCACAATGATAAAAGATTGCTTAGGGCAATTGGAAACTAAATATTTAACACTGTGCGAGCAGGAAACCGACGACAAGAATGAAGAGAAGACGACGGGGGATAGAATAATCGATTATACAAAATGCTTGACTCAAGGTGCGACGACTAAAATATACAAACCGTTGTTCGACAGGCAGACGTGTGGTGAGTGCTTATAATTATTTCTAAATACAATTCATTTATACTAAACGGTTCCTTAACACATTAATTACGAATCGAAATTCGTAAAATCTGTTCGGGTGGCCCATATATGTACAAAAATACTTTAACTGTTACATTATGAAAACTTTTTAAACTTTTATGATTCTTATAATAATAATAATCGACCCATTTATCATTCCGCTGTAGGAATTGGGTCTCCTCTCATATTGATAAGGTTTATGACTATAATTAATGTTCAGTAATATTCTTTTTCATGACTACTCCCTGACAGGGTTCATACCGATGCAAAAAAATCTAAGAACTAGTTTTAAGCATGACTATAATGAATGAATGAATAAGTCTGTGTACATATTGGCACTTTAATATGGTCACTCGACGTCTCGCAGAGGGCTAAATCAAAGAGTAAACCGGCCGCGATGTCACGTGTTTGACAATGGGTAGTTTAATGGTTGCCTTCATGGTGGAAGGATTTGCCGATCAATATGGATCATTCTAATTATACAGGGTCTGGTCACACGTACAGTGGCATTAAATTGAGTCTTTCGAGGTGTGTATTCATCCAGCTGGGAATAATAGAGTAGGGAGATGTTAATGAGTCTCCAATGATAAGGATTAAAATGTAACCTCACATATGTGGGGTACAACATTGAGAGATAAATGCAATGTACTTGGCTATTTCGTAGCAAAAAATCTTGTATTGATTCTAATGTAGGTATTTTTGCTGTAACTTAATTTTGTTATCATTACTGATTATGTTTTAATAATTTCTGCATTACAGCTAGCCTTGATGAAAGAATCGAGTATTATAAAAGAAGAAGAACTAATAAAGGAATACAGGATGATTCAAATCAAACGGAAAGTATGCACGGCAGTGCGTAGGCCAAGTTTTTTATAAAATTAATTAAGTCATATTTTAATTTATGTTTAATATTTGTTCTAGTGTAAGATGCTACAGTGAATGTTATGGAAATCATTTTAAAATAAGTGACCGGTTAGTTTTATCATATATTTCGGTTCCCACCCAATTTGTGTGATGAACTACATAGTATCTATTCCGTGTCTGGGTGCAAAGTTATCAACATATCGCTAATTTGCGGCTAGAGTGTAATATCTCAAATACCCTATCTTGCAGAAAGTTTCAAATCATAATTATTCTATGACTATTATAATGTTATATGACTTATAAACCCAATCTATCTTAACTTATAAACCAAATCTATTTACAAAATAACAGATTCATGTGTTCAAGACCGTCATTAGTTACGTCTTGACACAACAATACGTTAATATCTTGTGTACGAAATCGACGAGTAATCTATATTACGAAATTCGAACACCGAATGACGTCAGAATCGAAAAGTCTTCTTACTAATAATAGTATAAGCACGGAATAATATATTGGTTGTGACGTCACAGGGTGCCAGTCGCCATGATACTTTGGAACATCAATTACTAATATGCCATTCCGATGTTCAGAACTATGGGATGTTATCACGTGAGGACATGTTATGGTTTTCTATTACGTGTAAGTGGATATCCACTTACACGTAACTAATATAGAAAACCATTCAATTTGTCATTCGGACTACATTGAGTAACATTATAATAGGGATGGAATAGGATGCCTCAAGAACAAATGTCTCAAGAATCCTTAAAAGATGGTAAGGTCTTGGTAATTACTCCACTGTCCCTAATAGCTTAGGTAGTTGTGACCACTTACCAGCAGGTCTTGTTTATCCGTCTTATCTTACGTGCAATTAAAATCTGCAAGTTTCATCGCGCCCACGAGAAAGACACTACTGAGAAATCTAAAAGCATTGAAGTGAAACTAATTTTATATCAAAATGAGTGGACAATAAGTACCTATATTGATATTTAGTCAAGAACTTTTCTAATTTTGGGTTAATATTTGAGTATAAATAGTCTCCAGCTTCAGGAATTTAAGCGGCGCACACAAGAAAAATTCTTGTGGTCTACCACAATTATTATGGTCAATATTTGGAATTTGTGGCATTCGCCTGCGTTACAGCTATAGGTAAACCTATGCTATAGTGAAGAAAGACACGTCAGTGGCCGACGTCGCCTGTAGACACGGATACGACGTATTCTTGCTTCAATCGTATGCTAAAACATGTGTGTATACATTGATTTATTTAGATAAATTAAATTTAGAATTCACTTATTCTATTTTATTTTCATAAGATGACGAACGAATATTGTATATGAGTTCAGTCTTTCTACTCTTTAAATTCTCCTTCTCTGTTCTTTAAGTTATTAGTTCTTCTATGTTTTAAATTCTTCTACACTTGTTTTATTGTCTTCTACGCTTTTAATAAATGTTTTGCTAGAGGTGTGAAGTCTGCCTACCTGAAATTGTTCAGCGTGCTAGATTATGGCCTTGGCTCTGTCATTATGAGAGGAGATCCATGTTCATCGATGTAATGATAAAATGTCTGAAATTGATTACAATATTGAATACAATATAAATATTGAATACTTTTCAAGATTTCATTGGAGACAGCCTATATACTGTAATGTACACGGTGTACTAAGTATTTGGGAGACCTTTGACTATTTGTCACGATTCATTGTTCATAATAAATAATTCATAATAAAAAACTGCATATTTAAAATAACAATTTTCTTTAAATAACGAATTAATAATAATAATTAATTAACTCGCCCATTACGATCGCCATCAGTGCCCCCTTCCATCGATCCTCTTAGGCACCATCTCTTTTTAAAACGATCGCAAATATAAGATAAGAGTGATCATTTTTTTTAAATTACTAATTAGGTCTCCTTAACTTCCTCATAAGTAAACGGAAATATTAAAGCGATGCCAACCAAATTGACCACGAGACTACGTGATACTCGTATATTAAATTTATGTACGTTATGCTGTGACGTAACATAGTTTAATAATAATATGTCAAGTACTATTTAAATCACTGTATTATGAATACTGCCTCGTTGGTCGAATGACTGCCTCATTAGTCGAGTGGTTGCAAGGGCGACTGCAATGCGTGAAGGCCCTGGATTCAATTCCCGGGTCGGGTACTATTGGATTTTTCTAATTTAGAATTTTTAGTAGTGACTCGGAGTCTGGGTATGTCCCCAGTACATGGCAATAGGTACACCATCTATTTCATGGGACGGAAACGTAACTGGTGGAATGTGGGAGTGTACTACACTTTTCTGCCTATCCCTTCGGGGATTACAGGCGTGGTGTTACTTTTTTTTATATTTGGAATACATAAAGTGCGTTACTAAGCAATATTACTCACAATTTAGTAAATTTTCCATTTATACCTCTTTATCAGAAGAGTATTCGTAAAATTATCGCGTGATTTAAAAATAGGCACTCTCGAGTAATTTCGGAAATAGCACTTTTAAAATAGACGGAATAATATCTAATATTTATGGAAATGGTTCCATGACGTATGTAGGTACGTAGGCACTTGAATATAGGCCAGGCCGAATATCTTTCGAATTACTTATATGTGATTATATAAAAAGTTAAGTTATTATTCATTTGTGACCGTTCGATACTATTAGCGTTTGTCGTCTACATGGTTTCATAAGTAAGTAGCTTTATAATCAACAATTTTGTCGTTCCGCTATTGGACTCGAATCTCTTCTCATAATGAGGTCTACGTAGGGTAGATTAAATTGTGTAAGATAATCATTATAATATAGTTATCTATTTTATGTTTGGCTCATATCCGTATGCTTTAAATGAATACATATTGACATTGATATAAAGGAAGATATTAGGGAAAATATCGATAAATCATTAAATTTCTTTGAGATATCGACTTTTTTAGCATCATTTCGTGACTAAAAGTTGGAAACGTCTGTTTTTTGACATTCTTTAAATAGAGAACGATACTAATTTAAACTATTAAACATATTAATGAATTAATTGAAGGTTTCTTCGTGATTGCCATATTCCTCTATTAGGAAGGCTCAGGACCGGAAAGAATGGCACAGATTAGCAGAGGCCTATGTCCAGTAGTGGACATGTAAAGGCCGATGATGATGCTGCTGTTGATGATGAGGAGTGAAAGTTTAAACTTTAGTTTAAGACATATATTAACGACGTATGTGTGTATGATGTTAAATTTATTTTTCCAACTAATTTGTAAATAAATACTAGTTCTTTATCTTGACAAAAAAAAATATTTTTCTGTTGACGTTAATGTTAGTAGTACCTATGCCTCTTATTATCCTTAGATATGATATTTATAGACAATTCCTTCCAACTAAAATAAAATTAAAATTAAAACTAAAAATGCTTGTCGAAAATAACTCATACGATGTGGTCCTCCAATACCTTATAAAATTGTTGTGTGAGCTGATCTGTACATTTTTTCTTACTTTGTTTTACATCGCCATAACCTGCATTTTATGACAATCTCACTTTTTTATAAGATGTAACCTAAAATGTAGCACACCTGTCTAGAAATTGCATACTAAAATATATGTAGTTTAGGGCTAATGTAATATTTTTTCCGTTTAAGCACTTAACACGCCAATTAGCGACTAGTTAAAGTCAATGAAACTTTTTGCCCCATTTGTGAGTGCGTAGACCTCGCCCTTAAATATTCATGCCACACTTTTTGCTACACTCCGTTCCGATTTTGAGTACCTACTTTAGTAGGTATGTGAAGGATACCTATACTAAGATACAGATATTTTGGTTTTTAGCTAATAAGCTAAGTAAGACCATCTTAATATTTATTTCTATTAAAAATTCTGTTACACTATCTTTAATACCGGAATTAAAACTTAAGCTTCCTGCAAGCTGATAATAAATGAAATATGCATTAATGTTAACATTATCCTTGAAAAAGTTGGTACGAATCCCCTAAGGAGCGATTGCTCTACTGAAATACATAAAGTAGCGTGCATGTTCACTCATTCACTGCTTACAATTTTTTTACACTGTCGTATATTAATGCGATGGTTTCAAACACATAACGATAATGTACATGATTAGAAAAAAACAAATACGTTTATAACACGTGTCATTTGTATACGATTCTATACATTGAACACAATAATTTGAGTGTATTGTGCCATCAAATGACTAGCGTACTGTTATGCGACATAGTAATGGGAATAATATCGATATTTTGGTTACTTTGTTACAATAATTTGATCCTTTGCTACAAGGTCCTATGTATTAGAATCGAAAACGTATTTATGTAATAGTATAGTTGGAGACTATGTATTTGTCTATCGAACTGATTACGGACACGTGTGACTAAGTAGAAATGATACGAAATATTTTTTTTATAATGTAGCTTTTTATAATTTTAATGTCTTCAAACTCCAATATTGAATGTTGTATTCGAAGTTAATAAAACCATGCCTGTTTCTCAACTATAACACAATGTTTAATACTCTTATATGTTAATCTTAATGAGTCATTTAAAGTCAATTTAAGGCGATATTGATACCCATAAACATTGTTGGATATTACTGTAAATGTACACCTAATCCCAAACAACGCAGAGCGTCTACTATCCCAAAGAAACAGATAATAAACATAAAAATATATGAGTATTAATAAATAAATGAGTTATTTTGCAGACATTACTTGTTTCTATTTAAAACCGTACACAAATCCGTCCTCATAACACAAACTTCTGGTTGGGTATGAACTAAAAAAACTCCGGTTCAGCGATCAGGACTAGTTACCACTTGACCAACGGGTCAGTTATTTTGAGCGTTATTAATTTTACGTCATATTTATACGCGTCACTATAATAATCGAACCCCGAAAGAAAAATGTATACTAAAAATATAAAACAAAATATATAGGTACAAGAAATGTAATAGAATAAATAATAGAATGAATAATAGAATGAAATTAACAAAAAAATAATAGAATGAATATATGCTGTCTTACTAAAACCATCCTAGTAGAAAAATATGCCAAGGATTTAACTTAGGTATGTGTACCAAAACAAGACAGGAAATTATTTATTACAAATATAAAGTAGTTATCGATTTGATTAATGAAAAACATTTATGTTAATATGTGTATATAATTATATAAAACTCGTAATTGGGCATAGATAAAAACGTGCAGTTAATTCATTAAAACTTTTAACGTTTACGACTTACGTGTTTTAAATACTGAGGTATTGTCTAGCTTTATAAACCTGTACTCTGGTCATGTATTAATAACATATATTTCACATATAGCACTCCCCTTCATGTACTGAATGTTTTAAAAGGGCTACAAAGATTTCTTTTTACGTATTAATATGCAATAGATACTTATACGACGACATATTTAGAAGTAAGTGCATTTCATAAATTATATATATCCTTTACCTAATCCTTTTCCTCTATCTAATTTCATTAATAACTCTTGCTAATAAGTCCCTTTTAAAGTATTTTCTGAATATGTAATCAATTCCTCGAGATGCCTTGAAGTCGATGCATAATTCAATAATATATAAAATAAAAGAAACTTTTTGTACTAAAGTAAGATTAAAAATTCAGTATAATGAAATAATTTTGGATATGTTTGAAAAAGTTGTGATTTAGTAGTACTTTTTATTTTTTGTCTATATAGGTACCTGTCCATGGTTTTACAAAGCTTATACTCAGAGATCTAGCTGTGTGTATCCGTAAATACAATCAGGGTCAAAGTAACAAAACCTATTAAAGATTACATTTTACAGTGTCCCGTGACACTAATACATTCTTTATTAACATATAATTATTAACTCTAAGATAAATTTTCTTAGATTATATTGTGGATAATCATAAATAGCACTATGTATACCTATAAAAGGATCAAAACATTGTTATAACTGAAATGTCAATGACGCATGTGTAGTGAGTTGAAATAAGTGTTGCATTTAAATATAAAAAAAAGCTATTGTTGACTAAAATAAATGTTGGATGTTATAATCTTCGAAAGTAAGCAGCGTTAATGTTCCCCGTTTACTGCAATAGTGATAGAAACATTTCTAAATGCATTCGGTCATCAGCTGATCGATTTTCACAAACTTTTATTTTTATATGAAATAGGTAATATAAAAATAAGGACGACCTAGAAAACTTAACACAAAAATGTCGTGACTACTTATTAAATCGATGACAGCAAATTATCTACTATGCTACCATTAATTATTCCGTAGGCATACATTATACGAACTATCGATATAAATTTTTCATGGCCACGTCCCTACGCTTGTCAGTCCGCCATATTGGAGTTTTATTTCAGAGTCGGAAACCGGCGGAAGCGCGCGCCAACATGACGGAGCGCGGGAAATCATAAAAAAATTTTTAATGTGACGGCATTTGTTTTCATTATGCCCATTGAATAATTTTTCACATAATTGTACTGTGAAGTGTCTGTTTTAGTGTGAATGCCTGTATTGTTGAGTCTGGTAAGTCTATATGTTTTGTTTATTACCATTTCATTATCACAATATTATGTAAACATTAGTAATTTTTTTTTGCATTCATTAAATAAATGTAACATTTTGATTAGGTTTTAGAGCGTTGTAATAGTATTTTTATTCAACTTATCTTTTTTTAATGCCAACGGTAAATTTCAACCGTCGTTTTATCTTTTTCTATAATTCGAAAGTTGCAAATTGCTTCAGTTCATTATGCATTTTACGGTTCTGAACCGAGTATATCTACTTAGATATAATATATTCACAGGGAATCATAGATGGCGCAGGTAGGTATGTACTAACAATATGTAATTTAAAAATGAACTAAGCAATTACAAGTTTAAATAGAGCGTATGAATACTTAAAAAAATACTTGAACGGAATTGGCCAAGGCCTTTCTATAAATATATCTTCTTTCATTCATAAAAACAATTTAAAAAAAAACGAATGGACCACTTTAGACTTTTGGTTTTGACTTTGGATTTTATAATTCTCAAATAATATAAATAGCAGTTGGTGATAAAGGCCACTAGAACATTCTGAAATGATATATGAACTTTATATAAAAAAAAAAAACGTATTTGACATTTTTTATGGAAAAATTATGAGATGGAACTAATCAATTATGCCAATTTATTCATCAACAGTAGCAACAATTTAAATGTAAGTCTATAAATGTTTATGAATTACGGAGGCTGTTTAACAGCTATGTAACCGTTTGATAAATCCACAAAGCAAAATATAACAAGCGGTAGGCACGCGCGTTGACAGATGACAATGCGTTCTACTTTTAAATATTTTTTTCCATTGTACATTCTATTTTACCACTGGTCAGTAGTCACGTAGCGATATTTATATACATAATACATCTTTGTGGTTACCTTAAGAGGTTTTACTGCAGTTAAAAAAAATAGTACCTTCTTGTTTAATAACAATAATATATTTCGTATCCAATCGCTATCTCTATCCTGTGATTGGCACCAAGTTTCAACTGATACGTAAGCTGGTCCTTTCCAGATACAATACAGTACAGATACAGATACAATACATGTCCCGCACTCATCCCTTAAGGGTCCTCTCAAATAGACTGTAAAAATAGACTTTGTTGACACATACTACAGTTCTATTTTAAATACGATCAAAATCTGTTCTCTACGAACCGATCTATTTGAAAGGGCCATCATTGTATTACCTGACGTTGAAACTTTACTTTTGTAGTAGAAGTTTGGCATAAATAGCATATTTTTCATAACTGAACGATGTTGCACGTCTTCACGTAAATACGACAGTAGTCATCACACTGAACACAGCTAATTTGGGAAAATATGTGTCTCTCTTTCCTCAGTACTCCCGGTTATCTCTACATTCATTCCTTCCTTACTCATATCTTCAATACTCTCTTTAGTTCCTTCCTCGTTCATGTCAAGTGTGACTTTCTATTTATATAGGCTAATTTCACAAAAAATGTACAACTATTTATAAGTAAACGAGAAAGAGTTCAGTACAGCACAGCTTACTTCTTTAACAATTTTTTGCCAATTGCCGTAATATGTACAATAAATTCACAAATAAATATAACCAATAAACATGTGATTGTAATAATAATATTTAAATGAATGATTTGTAAATAAACATAACTATCAAAATAACATTTGAATTTGGAATCACAAAATAACAGCGCGCCTCGTTGTTATTTTTCTGTTCATTTTTACGCTCCGACCTTAGTAAATAATGCAGATAGGGCCGAATATTATGACATTATTGTTACATTTATTGTCTATAAATACGTTGATTCCTATAGATAGCTTAAGATGGATACACATTAAGACATTTACTGGTAATCTAACATTATGGCGAACGAATATGTTACAAATGAGCGCAACAGTACAAAATAATTTTTCCACGCTTCTATGTAACCTTTCATGAAATTAATGTAGGGTTATAACGGTTTTAGTCTAGAAAAATTCACACACACGATAATTTTATTTCTCTTGTCTTTATTTACACTATTCGTTCTCGGTAAGTACAAGAGGGATTTGAATATTGTCTCTGTTAAAAGATAAAAAGAAGTCTGATAAACATTTACATGTTATAACAACTTTTTTGTTTATACCAGGGCTTTGTCGCTAAAACGATTATAGTACTCCGGTTATCAAATAATTTATCTTAAAGCTAACATCAATTACAACAAGTAACTATACGTACAGCCTCTATTACTACATACACTATTTTACTATTTTTTAGCAGCATCGTACAGGGGATCACCGAGTATAATTTTTACGTGTCAAATTATTTGTATGTACGCCGAAATCAATATCACATCTTACAGTAGAATTCCGAACATTTTCCAAAACGGCAAGCACTTTTGGCTTTCTGATTTCAAACTACACATAGACTATGTTGTGATAACCATATTGTGTATAGACGTCTATATTTTTTTAAATTTATTCCTTTAAAGATATTTTTATATCCAGAACGCTAGTTGTAATAATATACCAGGGTATCTCATAAGTAATGTCTGTTTATGCGGACAAAACTATTTTGATCGTAAAAAAAAATAACCAAAGTTGATACTGAAAACCGACATTATTTATGAGACACCCTTATAAACTGTCATAAGTACATTAAATAAATAAAACATTCAATGTTTTCGGTTACACTAGCAATATAACACATATTAGTCTGTGGTCGCAATTATTTCAATAACATCGAAGATTTACAATTTTTAGACCACTATTGTCTATAAATAAGAATCTATGTATATCTATCTATAATAAAAATGTATGTCTATGTATGTCTATCTATAATAAAAAATTCTATGCATGCGTTGTTCAAAGCTAAAAAGACTGTCTGAACATAAAATATGGCGAAACTGCATCTTTAAAATAATTCTAGAAGAAACTTCCCTACAATAGCTGTCAGTTTTGTTGGCTAATATTTCATATTTAACTGGTACTCATGACTAACATAAATACTCGTATATGTGTGTTTCGATCCAATCGCAATGATCGTGGCCACGCCGGAACAATAAAATGTAATGTTACATAATACCTTTAATTATAAAGAACCTGATAAAATTAAACCCGCATTAAAAGTGTTTAAAACTATACATAATGTACATTATATGATTCGTCTTAGTATATGGCTGGTCGTAGGCCTCTCCTTAGGTAAAATTGCCTATAATACCCACCCTGTTCATGCGGGTTTGGGATTGCAGAATAC
>DWFT01000019.1:0-18965 GCA_018246795.1 Microceris patrobas patrobas
AACTTGAATTTTGAATTTGAATTAGGTGAGGAAGTAGAATCGCCGGCTGAAGAAGAGGAAGAACTAGATCCCGAAGAGCTCGCTGACATTGAGGCGGAGAGACAAGAGATGGAGGAAGAAGCCTTTAGAGCGGCGCGTTGGCCCGCGTACGTGGAATACGTCGACTCCCTTGTAAGATTACTTATTTTATTTTTGCAGTAAGAGAAAGATTTGTTACCGTTTACAATATTTTTCTTTATCTTAAATCGTTGTTCGTGCTAATGGTTAGTAAACCAGACTGTCAAGGGTCTTTTAAAATCAGCGTATTTTCGATGCGCTTTACGCTCGTTTTTATTTATACCCGCCTAAAATACGTTAGTCTAAAAGAGCCTCCTCCGAATCTCGTACGAACTTGGGCACGTGGGGCTCGTTTAGACCTACGAACTCGTATTTTAGGCGGATGAGTCAAAACAAGGGTAAATCGTGCCTCAAACGCGCTGGTCTAAAAGCGCCGTTGAGAATCGCCGAGTTCAATTAGTAGGATAAGCACAAGTATTTCGTCTGGGTACTAATTTCCTTGTTTATGTATGTGTACCAATGTTTTACTGTTATTTTTTTACATTATAATTGCAGGTATCTCGTCATGTGATGAAAGCCATTCAGTCTAGTTTGGATTTATTCGAAAAACAAACCGATTTAGAAAAGGGACCACGAGTAGCATTTATGGAAGTCATTGCAGAGCTCAGAGACCCGGGTACATTAAAATAAAAAAATCATATATGACAGTAGTTTATGCGTTGAAAAAAAAATTAACTATGTTTATTTTTTATTATAAGATATATATTTCTCTCCGTCTTTGGACCTGGACGATGCTGACGGACTTTATGACACCCTCAAAGAGATGATGAAAGATATGTTTTTGCAAGCAACAATGTTTCCAAGGATTGACCCTATCGTGCCTATTGCTACTTATGAAGGTAATGGAAACGAAAATACTTTATATATGATGATAAATTATGAATTTACCACCAAATGAATGATGTAACAATATGTATCCACAGACGACATCGCCAAGGAGGACGCTATGATTGATTTGTACCATGAAATTTTAAAGAGAGTCGAAAATAGCATTAACGATGTAGTACAATACGCTTCGGTAAGTCATCTTTAATATACATACGCATTAATAACAGACAATATAATAGATACATAAACTGTTAATTTATTAGAAATACGAGAAATATACACCCTTGTGGATGGAGGACAGGCAAGAAGTTTTAGCAGGATTTTTGAAATATGGTCGCGTTATTCCTCCCGAGGAATTTGATAAATACAAATATGAAAACGGTTGCGACCCACCCGAATGTAAACCCAAACTTGAGCAGTATCAGAAGGAAGTAAGTTCATATATTTAACGTAGAATATTTTTAGTATTATAATTACACATCTTATTGGATAATAAAAATGTTTTCCTGTTCTAGATTGATAAGTATAATGCACTTTACGACGAAGTGGCAGCTCTTCCCTCAGAGTATTTGTGTAATGGATGGTTGAAATTAGATCTGAAACGACTTAATCAAGCAATTATGAATATTGTTTGCAAATGGAGCAATCTTTATAAGCAAAACCTTAAAGATCATGTCCACACCAGGTACGTGCAAAAAGTCACATTCTCACCTTATGATACTAAATCTTCAGTCTAATTTTTCTAAGTGCCTAATAATTTCAGCTTGGATGATCTTGAGAAGTTTATAGCTTACGCTTCCAAGGAATTATCGGTGGAGTTAGCCGAAGATGACTATGAAGGACTGTTAAAAGTGATGGGCGTACTAAACGAAGTGAAAGCGAAGGTGGACGCCGGAACTGATCAAATGTTCGAACCGTTACGTGACATTATATACGTTTTGAAGGAATACGGCGTTGACTTCCCCGAGGAAACCTATGAACAAGTAAAATTTTTTTTTTTATCAGATCTATGTTACAACTTATTAGTTCTTAACACTTAATAATAATTAGATAATCTTAAGATACTGTAATAACGCGTATCTATTAATTCGTATTTTTTTGTGTTTGTTTTGCTTACCAATAACTGTGGACAGGAACCATCAGCATATCATCAATATTCGGTATATACATTGGTAAGAGTAATCGTTAAGGTCACCTTCTGTCGCTTCATGGGCTACTGCAATATTATTGCTACGTAATGAAATAGAATTTGCTACATCGTGCACTTTCTTCTTTCCGTAATACTTTTAGGGTAATTGGTTTGTATGTTCGTTATACAACTTTTTGGGCGCATTGTGAATGATTTGTGTGTTACTCAGCTGGATATATTGCCGGAGAAATGGAGGAATTTAGTGAAACAAGCAACGGTGATGAAGAACAATGTGGCTCCGCTGCAGGCAGCACAAGCGGCCCTTATTGCCAAGCGTGTTGCACTTATTAATATTCGCCTAAATATGTACAGAGACCAGTTCAAGCTAAAAGAGGTTTATTGTTTTTTACTATTCCTTAATTATAATATTTCCTGTTTTACTTTTGTGCATATTACATAGTTGCATTATTTTTTCTCCTACTTTTTCAAATATTCCCGTTTATTCTGGATGTTTATATTTTTAGATATTTTTGGAGACATGCAAAGAGCCTTACCGAGAAATTGACAAAGTACACCAGGAGTTGTTACAATTTGAGAATATCCTGAGCAATTTGAAGAAATCTTGTGGACTTTTTGATATTCAGCCGCCTGATGAAAAGAATCTCAAGCAATGTCGGCGAGAATTGAAACTTGCCAAGGTACGTGAGCCTGTGTGACTCCAAGTTAACCTGCACTCGCGGTGGTTATGTATTCATAATATATTTGCTTTATAGGAAGAACGGTGGAAGCGCATGCTAATTTAACATTGTATCCACCTTTCTTATATTTGTTAATTCGTTTGTTTTATATTTTTTCATTTCGTAGCAATTATGGGACTACTATTACCTAGTTATGGGAACGATTGAGTTTTGGAAAAAGTCGCCGTGGAAAAAAATAGACGCAGATGGTATGGATCAGGAGTGCAAACGATTTACTAAAGATTTGCGACAACTTGATAAAGATATGAGAGTTTGGTAATTGATTATTTAATTATCTTTATTTATCACTATTAAATATCTAACGGTATACTTAAGAGCATTATTTGTTCAGGGAACCTTATATATCCATCGAGGCAACAATAAAGAATTTAATGACATCTTTGCGAGCGGTGACGGATTTGCAGAATCCAGCTATCAAAGATAGACATTGGGTGGAATTGATGATGGCAACGAAAGTACGTAAATAATTACGTAATATTTCTCATTGTATCATACGTGTCGCATATTCATGTAACTTTTTTTCAATTTCGATGTTCAGAAAGCCGTAAATTCACACATCATCTCCATCGAAACAGATCATGCGCACACAACACCATTTATAGCGAAGCGTGTTATTAGAAATGGCATTTCACTCGAAGCAGTCATTGAGGATTTTAAGTCTTTAGAAGATTTAGCGGAGTCTGTTGAAGATATAAAAACGTCAAGTGACTATAATGAGAAGAAAAATTATTACGCTATCAAATCAGACAATTATTTACAAATACGAGATTTCAGAAGACCTAAGCTTCAAGACTGCCAAAACAGAATCAATTTAACTAAGTTAAATAGAACATATTCCTTAAAAGAAATGAGGGAACAAGGACTTCACTTATGCTCAACAAAAGAATCTTCAGCTCAACAGAAGATGATAACAAGTCATGCATTAATTCTCTCAGAGTTTATTTTATAAATATGTACTTAGTGCATTCTAATTTTTAAGTAATATAGTTTAGGCTGTTAATCTTATAGACCTAGGTAAGCGGTACTCGTATACAACGTAGATTTTAATTTATGAATGTTATTATATTTTATAGGACCTTTTGTTTGGTATATTTCAGGTTAAGTTCCATATTGACGATGACACAACATTAGCCGATTTGTTAGCATTGAATCTTCACAAGTATGAAGAGGAGGTGAAGACTATCGTTGATAAATCAGTTAAAGAAGCAGCCATGGAGAAAACTCTTAAGTATAGTATCATTTATTTGAAATACTTGACATTTTTGATGCCTATTAATGGTTATAATTGGATGTGATAATCATTTGTCATCATTATGATCATGAACACATTGTCCTTTGATTATTTGACACGCGGCTGCCTCTATAATGAGAACGGTTGTGGCCATAATCAGCAACGCAGGCAAAGTGCGGCTTAGTATTAAGGCAAAAAGGGATTAAAACAAACTATTATTCCAATTTCAGAGAACTGCAGGCAACATGGGCTGTAATGGAGTTCGATTACACTGTTCATGACAGAACAGGAATGAAGCTGCCTAAAGCGAGCGAGGAGCTCGTGGAGACTCTGGAGGACAATCAGGTAATTCCTTTCTCCAGAGTCAAGTCAACCACTGGCGGCGTTGCTGAATTATTCTTACTGAATTATACTTATTCTGTAGTCCTGTTATTAATGTACTAAAATCAATGCTACAATGATACTAACTGAACTAACTGACACAGCCTGACACATTCTGATTACTATATATTTGTAGAACCAAGTACAAAACATGATGTCGTCGAAGTTTATTGGCTTCTATGAAGAGGAAGTCACAGCGTGGCAAAAGAAATTGGGCACAGCAGACGCCGTTATTGCAATCTGGTTCGAAGTGCAGCGCAAGTGGCAATACCTTGAAAGTATTTTCGTTGGCTCCGATGATATTCGTGCTCAGTTACCTGAAGATTCCAAACGATTCGACAATATTGACAAGACTTTCAAGGTGAGCTGTTTTATTCATACCGTTAACTTACGACAACGCAAATAAAACATTTTTTAATATTTCGACTTATTCCGAAATATACTTTCAATGTCTTATGTCTATATATAACGTTAGGCATTTAATTGATATTTTAGGAATTGCTGAAAGATATTGGCGCCACGCCGAATGTAGTGCAAGCCACTAATAAACCAGGTCTGTTAGAAAAGTTGGAGGAGCTAATGAGTGCGCTTAATGTCTGCGAGAAAGCTCTTAACGATTATCTAGAAACAAAACGTTTGGCGTATCCTCGGTTCTACTTTGTGTCTTCCGCAGATTTGCTCGGTAATGTTTAGTCTATTGATACAACGTGAGAAAAATCTTTAAGTATTTAAAAGCGTTTGTATTGTCATGATGTTATATTTCAGATATATTATCGAACGGCAACAACCCGCCTGCCGTGGGTCGCCATCTTTCCAAACTCTACGACAATTTGGCTAAGTTAGTTTTCCCGAAGCCTGGTAGCAAACAAGCAATCGAAATGATATCGAAGGAGAACGAGGAACACGTGCCTTTCAAAGCGCCTTGTTGTGATTGTTCTGGGAAGGTATTAATTGCTGAAATATTTTTCAAATACTTTTCATCCTATCGAACTTCGCTAAAGCAACATTTACATATCATGCAGTATGCGGGATTAAACTCATTTGTTAATAAAATAAAACCAGGTGGAAATATGGCTGAACCGTGTAACAGACTGCATGCGATACACGTTGCGAGATATTTTCGAACACAGTGTTAAGTCGTATGAAGAGAAATCGCGAGATGAATGGGTTTTCGATTGGCCCGCACAGCCAGCCCTCGTCGGCACCCAAATCTGGTGGACCACTGAGACAAATCAGGCCTTTGAAAAACTAGAGGAAGGTGCGTAATCTGGAGTAGGTATGGAATAGAATGAAAATAGAATATTCGATAATTAATTGTGTCTAATCGTATCTTAAACAGGATATGAGAATGCGTTAAAAGATTATCAAAAGAAGCAAATCGCCCAATTAAACGCCCTCATCGTTCTTTTACTCGGCGATTTGACCGTTGGAGACAGGCAGAAGATTATGACAATTTGTACCATCGATGTACATTCAAGAGACGTTGTTGCCAAACTCATTACCGCGAAGGTCGAAACCTCTAATGCATTCCAATGGCAGAGTCAGTTAAGGCAAGTGTAAAAGTGGTTTCGTGTGGGATTGAACGAATGACGACACCATTCACTATTTCACTAACTTTAATGTTTATTTTATAAAACTGTAGTCGAGCAGAGTTTCACCCTATGACCGTTACAACATGAGTCCGCCTCGTCGCTTTTTTCCGTCAGGAAAACTCAGGTCGAGTGCCTGTCGCCACGGGGCCAACGATAGGTTATGTCGGGCTCTAACCGACTAAAAACCTGACGGTGTTGCATCGCACCACTACGTGGCGAAGCCACGGGAACGCTTGCGCACACTTCCGCGACTCCACCAGTGGTGTTCGTCAACCAGGACCTTTGCGTATGACGGCGAACGACGGCCCGTGTCGCCCACCGCCGCAGGTCCCCTAAGGAGGCAGACGACGGTCTTGCGCATGCCGTCTGCGGCCGGCTGTCCTGCGTGGACGCGCGACCGTCTCTGCTGCCTCCCTAGCCCTCTCGGCTTCCCTCTTCTGCAACATCACGTCCTCGCAGAAGAGGGACACCGCCCGAAACGACTCCCCGCTGCCAACCATGGATTTCACCACAGCGGGCAGCGAGAGGTCGTGACCGACGACTGCAACCAGCGCGGCGCGCTGACTCGTCCACCTCGGGCATTCAGCCAAGGTGTGCGCCGCCGTGTCGACTGTGCAGTCACATGCGGCACACCCCTGATCTGGTCTCCCAACCCGGTGGTGCAAGTAACTCCCGAAGCAACCGTGCCCCGAGAGCATCTGCACCAGGTGGAAGGTGAGGACCCCGTGCTTGCGCTTCAACCACTGCCGCAGCACGGGTCCGATCGCCTCCAGAGTCAGGCGTCCGCTAACTGGCGCCGCCACCCTCTGCTCCCAGCGTCGGAGCACCTCCTCCTGGGCCCTGCGGCGCCAGGCTTTCTCCTCGGCTGGCAGCGGGTGTTCTCCCCTCTCCCGGGCATCCATCCGCCGCCAGTACTCGCATGCCAGCGACTCCGCCTCCAGGTCCCACGGCGGCGTCCCGGCCAAGACGCACGCCGCCTCCCAAGATATGGTGCGGTACCCCCTCACTATTCTGACCGCCATGACCCGCTGCGGTTGACGCAGTAGGGTCCGATTGCGGACGGTCAGAGCATCGGCCCAAATGGGCGCCCCGTAGAGTGCCATGGACCGCACCACCCCTGTGTAGAGACGGCGGCAGGCCGCATTCGGCCCACCCAGGTTCGGCAAGAGCCGGCTCAGCGATCCGGCAGCCCTGACCAGCCTTGGGCTAAGGAGCCGGAAGTGCTGCTCGAACCTCCATCCGCTGTCGAGCACGAGTCCCAGGTATTTCATCGAAGACCCGACCCGGATAGAGGTCCCCGCCACGACTAGCTCTGAACCTGCCGGAGGTGCTCTACGGGGCCCGTGGAAGCACAAGGCTTCCGATTTGCCCAGAGCAACCTCCAATCCCAAACGCCTAATGCGGCCCACCACGTGAGCTACACCCGCAGTCGCCAGCATGCGAGCTTCTCTGTATGTGCTGCCACGGGCCGTCACGAGGGTGTCGTCGGCGTAACAAGTCACCTCAACACCCCGCAAGTTGGCTCCGCGCAGCACCGTGTCGTACCCCACGTTCCACAGGAGCGGCCCTAGGACCGACCCCTGCGGGACGCCGCACGACACCTCCTTCCGACGCCACTCGCCGCGCGCACTGTACCCGACGAATCGTTCCGACAGGTACTCGCCGATCGTTCGCCTCAGGTACTCCGGGACCCCGAAGTGCACCAATGCCTCCCTGATACGGGCCCACGGCAGGGTGTTGAATGCGTTGGCGATGTCTAGAGACACCGCCAGCAACACCTCGCCGCTGCATTCCGCGTCCTCCGCCAGAGCCCTCACCCGGGCGATCGCCCCGACGGTGGATCTGCCCCGGCGGAAGCCGAACTGGTACTCACTTAGGTCCGGTCCCGTTTCCTCTAGGTGCCGAACGAGGCGGGAAGCCACTATCCGCTCAAAGAGCTTTCCCACCTCGTCCAACAGCACGATCGGCCGGTACGCTGACGGCGAGTCCGCTGGACGACCCACTTTCCTCAGCAGGATCAGTTTTCCCGCCCTCCAGGAGCGTGGAAACCGACCCTGCCGAAGGCACGCATTGAACAGCGCACACAACCTGTGCTCCAGCGAGCCCAATGCCAGAGCCCAAGCACGGCCAGGGATGCCGTCCGGGCCAGGAGCGGTATCCTTGGCCCGCATACGACATATGGCATTCCCCAGCTCACCGGTCGAGACAGGTGGAACGATGTCCTCCTCCGCTAAGGGCGGGTTACGAAGAGGCGGCTCATCTGCGGTTCCCAGCGGGAACAGCGTGGCGACCACCCGATCAACCAGCTCGGGCTGAAGGCTCTCCGTAAGAGGGGGTGCCCATGGACGGAGTTTACCCCGGACCCTCTTATACGGCCTCCCCCAGGGGTCGCCGCTCAGAGCCTCCAGCATCTGCTCATTAGCCTCGCGCTTGGACGATCTGATAGCCACCCGTAACGCGCTCACCGCCTCTCGGTAAAACGCGTACAGCCGCCTCTCCTCGCTCCGGTTCCGCCTGCGCCGTCTTCGACACCTGGTGTACTGGCGCCTGCTCGCCACACACGTCTCTCGTTTCTGCGCGATATCGGCAGACCACCAGTACACAGCACGCGGAGAGTGTCGCGTACCCACGCGTGGCATAGCCGCGTCGCAGACCCGCGACATGGCCTCGCCCAGAAGCTTGGCCTCCTCATCCACGTCCTGGTGGGCAACGCCCGCCCAGGCTTCCACCATTGCCGCCTCCACCAAGGCGTCGCGATCCAGACGCTTGAGCGACCAGCGAGGGCCGCCCTCCGCTCGGGATCGGCTCGGGTCACTCGGAGTGACTGGAAGAGGAGAGACGCTGAATCGTATATAACGGTGATCCGAGAGCGTCTCCACGTCTTCCAGCACTTCCCAACCCTGGACACGTCGCGCCAGGGCGGCGTCCGTGAACGTGATGTCCACAATGGAGCCGCCCTGTTGCCGCACGCACGTGTCGACCGACCCGCGGTTGGCGACGACCAGCCCGGCCGCAACCGCCCACTCTTCAAGCGTCCGACCACGTACGCTCGTCGCCGGACAACCCCAAGCCGTTGACTTGGCGTTGAAGTCTCCGGCGAGTATCGCCCGTCTTCTGCAATAGCTCTGGCCTATGAGGGAACTGATCCCGCCTAGAAGCCGCTCGAATTCGGCCAAGCTTCTATTCGGCGAGAAATAGACCCCCACCACCAGGACGTCCCCTACCATTGCAGAGACGAAGCCGTGGCCCCTCTCCACCCCGCGGAGATCCGGAGAGCCGGTCGCGGTCTGGGTCCCGATGGCCACAAGGCCGTCGAGGTCCCCCGCCCAGTTCTCCCCCGCAGGAATGAAGTAGGGCTCCGCCACTACCGCCACGTGTATCGACCACTCCGCCATGCTCTGGAACAGGAGGTCCTGAGCCCTGGCACAATGGTTGATATTCGCCTGTAGGAAGTTGAGGGCCATGACTATCCAATGGCCATCTCAACCTCCTCGGCCCTACTTGTCGACGGTGGGCTGGTAAGCTGTGCGGCGGTTTTTGGGCCGCCACCAGGCTTACCCCGGCTTTTCTTAGGCGGCGGAGCGCACGCCTTGGTGCCAGCCCTATGATCGGCCGGTCTTGCGGCTGCACTGCATACACTGCAGTGCGGCTGTGCCCCGCACGCTGCGGCCTTATGCCCCGCCTTGCCACAGCGATAGCACTCATCGCTGCGGTCTACCGCGGACTGGCACTGAGCTCGCAGATGTCCCCTCTCGAGACATCTGAAGCAGCGCAAGGGGCGTGCTTCCAGAAGCACCACCTGGGCGGACGTCCAGCCCACTAGGAGCCTTCCGGCTTCTACCACCTTCTTGGCGGCAGTCACCGGGCAGCGCAGCCAAACCGCACCGAGGCCATTGGCGCTGGAGGAGACTTCCCCACACCGGATGTGCTCGGTCGGGCAGCCTCCTACCTTAGCCACGGCTGCAGTCACGTCCGAACTCGTCACAGAGTCGTCCAGGCCAGTGACGCGCAATTCGGCGCACTTCATCGGCCTGGACACCCGGACGCAATCAGGATCGAGCAACTCACGCAATTTCTGCGCGAGTGAATCTGCTCGATCTGCGCTGTTTGCGCCGGGCACCTCCAATATTCGGCCCCCTGTGACCGCCTTCCTCAGCCGCAGGTCTACCACTCCGAGGTCCGCGAGGGCGATCCGCTGCTTCGCCAAGGCGAAGGCTTGGGCGTATGAGAAGCCCTTCGCCTCTGCTTCTGGCTGCAGCGTCAACACCACCGCGGCGCCTGAAGGAGTCCGCAGCTTGCGCAGCCGCCCCCTCCTTCCCGTTTTTTTTCCAGGTAGCGACTGCGATTGTGGCTGCGGCTGTGGCTGCGGTTGCAACTGCTGGCTCCTGTTTAGTCCCTTGCCCTTCCGCGTCACCACATTCCACGCCTCCGTAAGAGGCGGTGGTGGTGGCGCGGGCACAAATGACTCCTTCCTCTTCTTGGTCTTCTTCGCCCCTGGGACTTTAGGGGTAGAAGAAGACGAGGCCGCCTTTTGCGCGAAGGAGGGCACTTGGTCGACCGCTGGACGAACTGGCTGCGCAACCTTAGCCGCCTGCTGTCTATCCGCCGCCAACGGTGGCCGAACCCTCTTCTCCGGCAAGAGTCTGTCCTCCAGAGAGGCTAGGCGGGCATTGAGCATGGTGCCCACCTGCACCATGATCGCCCGGCTAATATCGTCGAGCGACGTCGTGGCCGACTCTTCACCGGGGCGTCGCGCCTTGCCTCTCTGATTTCGGGGTGCCTTCTCTGTGGGGGGCGGCTCCACTGTCACGTCCGGGGGGGAGGTCCCAGAATTACCCCGCTTCCTGGAGCTCTCCACCTCCTGCCTCAACTCCGCCAGTTCCTTTCGGATAGTGGCGAGTTCGGCCTGCAGGCGGACATTATCCGCCTGCAGCCTCCTTGTCTCCTCCGATACTGTGCGCGAACTAATCGCCGCTACAGCCCCCTTAATTGAGGCGGCAACGTTTTTTAGGTCGCGCACATACGTCGTTTTTAGATTCCTCGACTTTGTGGCTATCTTCTCTATTAAATTCACGTCGTCGAGGACCCGCTGCTGGAGGTCGGCGACGGACTTCTCCTCCTCCGCCGCCGTTGAGGACTCCGACAGTTGTGTGGCGCGAGTCTTGCGATAATTCGCAGCAGACTCGGCCAACTCTGCCTCCGCCCTCAGCCGGAGTTCTTCCCTTTTTTCAGCATTTAGTGCCGCTTTGGCCTTTGCCAGGCCGACATACTGCCCCGTCGTCGGGGGACGCCCTCTTCCTTTTCGTTTTATAGTGGCGTCTTCATCTGACGACGCCACTTCTGTAATTTTGGGCCGGCTCCTCTTGCGGCTCTGCCACAAACGGCCGCCGTCAGAGGATGCGGTCACGAGGCTACAATCGCTTGCAGTCCCGTCGTCGCTTACTGATAGCGGCTCAAGCCGCTCCACCTCATTGGCGTGCTCCAGCGTTACTCGCGCTTCGGAAAGCGCGTGCGACGCGAGCTCACCCTCCTCCTCGTGATTCTCCTCCTTATTATATTTGTTGGGTTCAATATGGCTCATTTTAATCCCACGAGAATGGCAGGAAATAAATGTCCATCCGGGCAGAGCCTCCTTGCCCGGATAAGCCTGGGTTGCGTCACGGGGTCGGCAGGTACCGTGACGTGGGTTCGCACTTGTGACTGGTATACCCGCCAGCCATACGTCCCCTAGCGGTGCGCCGCCGCGTAGGATTCGGGGGTCGTAGGATTCACCCGAGCATTCCGGTATTCGTAACTTAGCCGGGATAACTCCAGGGACCATTAGTATTCGCAAGCACCCCCCACCAACGACAAGGTGACAGTCCCGGGGGGCTCCTTGATGGAGGGCAAGAAAGATACAAATGCTAAGATTACATGTTTTGCTTTTATGTCATCAAATGTACATTGTTTGTAAAACACATCTTAAGCCTTTTTTAAATTACTTCTATCACATCCAACACCACAGTACATAAGGCTCATCCATTTGCAATCTTCTTATAATTTCTTGCATTTATTTTCAAAAGTATTGGTAGCAGCCATGCATAGTACATAATATGTCCCACTTTAAAGTTTGGATGCTCTCAGTAATTAGTTTTAAACAATTTATTCATTAACTTACAGTTTTTCTTAAAATGTTATTCAACATTGTCTGTACTACATATTGATCTTAAATAGAATCAATGTAAATTCCAGTGTTCGTCATGAAGAGGTATGAGATCTCCCATTTGATTCTAAGTATGTTTTTCAAAGTTTATGAGATCTTGAGAATATATTCCAAAGTGTACTTTTTATGAACTCTTCAGAGATCATGCGTGCTCCATTGTTTCAGAAGAAGTTGGAGTCATAACACTAACATGTTTCCACTTTGCATATTGATTTCTGAGTATCCTCCACTAATAGGTCAGCATGCCCATTTCTCTGCAACAGTATATTTAAGAATTTAATTTATTCATCATCATCATCAACCTATCTCAGTCCACTGCTGGACATAGGCCTCCCCAAAGGGGGTTTGTGCCCGTTATCTCCACGCTGGGCATGCGGGTTGGAGATCGCAGGGCATGGCTTTTCGCACCGCCGACGCTGCTGCCCGTTGGCGGCCAGGACATTTAGCTGTGCCTATGTAGGCTGCGCTATACCGCAATCAGCCGGTCTGAGTTAATTACTTCATACTAATAGGTTATTTCGTTATTGGAAACATTTTCAAAGGCATTTATTATTTTGCAGTATGATTTACTTGACTATAATACATATTCTATAGGGGCAGTGCCATCGTTATTTTAAGCTCGCAATATAGGCGGTTCACAAACAATTATGACATACAGTACGTATATTATAAAAAAATGATTTTTTAAAATTCTAGATTATAAAATATTATTTAGGTTATACTCATTTCATGCAACCCAATAGTAAACATGGATTCGTATAAAAGGTATATCATAATCCTATGCACATTTTGCATTTATTAAATTCTTTATTATAAAAATATTCCTTTTATTTAAAATGTTAGTCACTTTGCTTTAGTTATTGCTTATTATATTTTTTAAATATAGAAATTGTACATGGTAACTGTAATTCTTATTTTAAACTGTGAGACATTTTAAAAATGGAACAAACAACAGAGAACGATCTTTCACATCCGGTCCGTTCACTTGTCATCGTAACGATGTTAGTTTCTTCTCTAACTTCAAAGAGTAACAGGTGTTCGTGAAATACAATTAAAAGTAGGTACTTCAAAACGAAAATAATTAACTCTAACCCAAATGCAATATTTAGAATAAACTTTTATTATTGTAACATAACATCATGTTTTCTAGAAGTGGTAAGCAATGCGTATAGTTCTCCCAAGTTTAATCTGTTATGTCATACGTCCATTGGAAGAGGTGGTGAGAGTATAACCATACATCAGACACAAAATAAATATTAGTTGTACGAAAAATTTCTATCTAGATGTGAAGTCAATGTACCTATTATTTTTGTATCGAGTGAATGACCCTAGAAAAGTTATACTCTACTCCTCTCAAGTACCCAACAATATTTTTTCAGTCACTGCTTACATAGAATTTTTTCGTACAATGAAATCCCACGAAAAATACATCGCTCTCTACGAAATCCCTAGAAAGATATCCAGTATTTATTTTACGACCTACGCGTGTTTTATCTAGGATGACTATCTGCAAAAGTTATGTAATAATACAACAGTGTGGTAATAAGTATTAAATGTTTTCGAGATTTATGTACAACGTGTTTAGTACATTTACATTTAACGTACATCTCTTTTATAGACAGCAACCAAATGTTAAATATTTTCATACAATTGTACTGGCGTTTGACTGAAATGGTTTCTCTATTCTTTGGCTTATAACTTTTATAACGCTATAAAAACATGCCCATTTTTGTGTAAATGTCAAAAAATACGATATTCATAGTGCGCTGGTAAGTAACTTCCAAAGTATTAACGAGTAAATCGTTTATATGAATGAGAGGTACTCGTAAACGAGATAAGTTTAAAGTGGGTAAAAACGAATTAAAGCAGTAAATTGCATCAATGCATTGTTAGAGTAGCATTCTGAAGATAAGTTTAATTATACGTTAAAATTTTCTAGAAAATTCGAATTTCTAGAAACATCTATCGGCTTGAGCTTATCAAGGAAGAGTTTGGTTAAGTACATAACTAGTCAGTCTATCCAAAAAATACATACGCGAATTAGGCCGGCACATAACTTAATCATGTACATAAGATGATCATGAAAAGTTTAATATTCTAGTAATATACTAAAAGCGCTATAAAATAATATCGTAATAATTTAATATCGTTTATTGTGTTTACTTTCTGCTGGTTTAAGGGTTATTATATTTAATTCTGACCTGTAACTTTGTAGATCGATAAAGTCAATGTCCAAACTGTTGTTAGTCACTCTTACTCAGTGTGTTTTAATATTTTCTCATTTCTTATTCTTAGTTTACATTTCAGTGGTCTCAAATTTGACCTTTCGATCGGCAGTCGCGCTTACAACCAATCGACTAACGAGGCAGTTACATGTGTACATACTCGTATATATAGTATACACTCCAACATGTCATATGTTATGTAGTGCATACGAGTATTTACACCAACTACCGATATTCAATGGGGCAGTGAGTCGGAATATGCTCCAGACATCCCCAAGTTGCGGTTATGAAAGAGTTTAAGCCTATCATAATACTCTACAAAAGATATTTCGTACCTTTTGTACGATGCCGAAAAGCTTTGAACAAAAATAATTAGATGGTAGCGAAACGGAGGAAACTTTCTGCAAAGCTCTATCCTGTCTCGAAAATTTAATATCGTTGTACTCGTACACTTATATTATGTTCTAGTACTTTTCACATATCTATTAATATTGAGACTTAACGAGTTTTATTCAAGTAATCAGGAAAAGGGTTGTTCGTGTTAAGCAAAAATTCGCTTGTTTCATCATTATCGGGAAATCAAAGGGCTAACTTTACATATTTCGTGAAGTTTTGTGGAAGGGCGAGCGAAAGGAATCTTTTATTGAATTCTGCCCATGTTCATCCGTTATGTGTGTAATAAGGATGTTGTTGGATAAAAATAGGGTATGTAACTCTTGTTCCCGGGATGTTTCTGCATTTGTACGAAGGAATTCGTTTTATTGTATCAAATGTATTTCGGATTAATGTAGCACAAAATGACATAACAATATAAAGAATATTAGCCAAATAAGACTATACAAATAAAATGAAAACAAGTAATTTTTTACGGAATTGATATATCATAAAGATTATAAATGATAAGATGGATTTTTCTAATTTAAAACTTCTAGCAGTGGTCCAGTGTCTGGATCTGTGACTGGTGTATGGCAATAGGCTCACCACCATGGAACGTAAACACAGGTGAAACGCAGGAGTGCACTATACTCCTGCACCTACGTCTTTGGAGATTACAGGCCTGATGTTACGTTTTGATAGTTTAACAAAATAAAATATATCTGGAGTCTGAGTGAGATAGAAATATCATGCACTCCGTTTCACAACTTATCTGTAAACATAACAAATCTTCAATTCTTCTACAGCAGGAATGGGAAAAAGTTTGATCTTTGTAAATCGAGTCTTGAACAAACTGCCTTTAGTTATATACGGAATGTACTAAGTTCATGTTGATCAGCGGAGTCAGAATCACAATGCGTTGGTAGATGAGATACATATTAAAATAGAGTTCGCCAACGCGCGATCGTGCGCTTGGAATGGTGCCGATGCGCGGGAGTGAGTCGCCAAGTATTTATAGTGAGTGGTCGGCACGAGGCTTGCTTGGCACACAATAAAAGCTTTGGGAGGTTTTGCTTTACTTTTAGGTTCAATTATTTTGCAACAGGATCTCTTGGACCTCATGAAGTCACGTCGAGACACGTGTATAATTAAAAAATATATTAGTCAGCATCGGCCCGGGAAAAACCTTCAAAATGAATTTTCTCACCGGTACCTACCTACATATCTCCGATAATCCACAGTAGAATAACGTAGTGGCTTTTGCAGTTGCAATGACTCCGATAGCAGTGATACATAAACAGTTACAGTAGCCAGCCTATTCCTATATGCATTAAGTTCACCCTTTATTGCTAACTGTACAGGATAAATAAATAATTCACTTTAAGATTATCCCTATTGAGACTGTTTTAACTTCGACCAAAATGAAAATATACTTTATTAAAAATGAAACATACATAAAAATGATACATTCCTTTCATTTAATCATTTACCGTATAAGGCAGCTAGCTTTCTCCAATATAATTATAGCAGTTATCTGTACCTGAATAGATGGGAAGAAAATGATTAAGTTCATTCATTGATTCATTTATTCATATCAATATTAGTTTAATAAACATTGCCATATCTTTTCAATACATTTTAATAGTAGGTACATTACTTTCATTTAACTATGGTATTTGTTTTGATTCCCAAATAAGATACATATTCTACCTTGTGATATTGATTAAAAAAATTTATAGGTACCAATGTAGTATTAACATTTTTTCCAAGTTCAATCATTATAAATCGCTTCCGCTTATAACATAGAACAGTCACAAATATTCTGACCACTCTGAAATACATTGAAGCTTGCTATTGAATAGTTATCTAATTATATTTGAATAATGTAATGCGGATATTAAATGCGGATATTGTTTAGCGAGCTGAGACTACGTTCGCCACGTTGGCATCTACAATATGCCAGTCATCAAAACAAGAAATATCTATTGTAAAAATTCATCTATGTGTCCAGAAAAATATGTCTGTGCTCTTCAATTGCTATAATAATTCCCTTATTTTATCATATTCTACATTAAAATATTGTGTCAAATTATGAAACCGACACGAAAAGAGTTTTAATATCAAATCAGCCAGTGCTGTCACATATCTATTATGTCTTCAAACACTACCATCGAAAATCGCTTCCGCTTGTAATATAAACCGGTTACAAATATTCTCGCACGTCTGAAATACATTGAAGCTCGATATCGAATTATCAATCAATTAAATTTGAATAATGCTATGCGGATGTAAAAAACGGATATCATCTACAAGGCTGTCACATAGGAACCATCACTCTACACGAGAACGTCCCACAAAGAAACTCAATTTGTTCTTCTTCATTCTCTATGTCTGTGTGATTTAAAATGAATATATTTTACGTCAGTGTTGTACTTTTAAAATACAAAATATTACATCTCAATTTTTCATATTTTTTTATCTTACATTTTCTTCTTCATAAGGTTAAAAGAACCCGAGACATCTGGAGACGAGGACAGAAAGCAAAACCACTGAACATGCTACGTGTAACCAAAAACTCAACGATGCAATAAAACGACAATGTAGAGGAATAACCTTTATATTCATTTCTGTTCCATAGTTTCACTCTTATACTACGCACTTAAAGGCTACGTTACACCGTGTGCGGTATTTCAAACAATTTCTCACTTTTGTACGCAAACTTTGACATTGTCTGTATCAAAACATAATATACGTGACTTGTATGTTCTATAAAACTATTGGTCGCAAGTATAAAAGGTATTTATTTTCGATAGCACACGATCACATATAACACAGACTATTAATTTCTACTTGGAACGCTTTGCAACCCATAGTACTCAAATAGAGACGTCTTATGAGATCATGTACTATCGTAAAGGCTTTCAATACATACAGTACATCCTCCGAGCTGTCTAGATACGTATAAATCTCAATTTTCAACAACTTTCAAATGAAATTTAAACAAACTGTATCTCAATACATCTGTATCTAAACACACCAATGATCATAATCTCTTGCATATTTTTAAGAACTGTCAACACTCTGTGGGTTTAGAAGAAATCGACAAATATTCAATTACTATTATTTTTCTCCTTCAAAACATCAACATCTTTTAAAAAAAAAGCTTACCACTTATTTTACTATCATCTAAAAACCCTTTTAAAATCCTTCTCATCACTATAAAAAGAGGTATTTTTGATTTTTACTTTCTTTTCTTTTGTATGCATTTTTGTTGTGTAATACACCCAATATCTATTAACTCACGCACACATCGACAAAATTTATATGAAAATTAATTTCCACACATAGATTTTCACAAACAAATATATATTGCATATTATTACACACTTGCAGTCTGTTTTCAACCGTCACTGGTAACGGTCTTACTGTATAAAAAAAAGCCGCGATTCGCAACGAATCAAAAAAAACGACAATAAAAAAGGGAAAAAACATCTTGTGATGATAGATAAAGCAATGTTGCGCCTTTACAAAACAGAAAATAATATAAACGATTACGCAGTTAAAAATATCGAGTATCGATTAATAATATCGATTATGAACAGAACGGGCAACACCGACGTGCACCTGGGCGCGCCACGCCCACCAACGAACGGCCACAATAAAATAAAATTATATAATCTATATAATAAAAAAAAATATCAGAAACACCAACTTTCACTAGAGTACGTTATAGTCATTCAACACATTAAAAAAATCTGCCATAAAATAATAATAGTAATAATAATAATAATTAAAGCAAACGAAAAAAAATCTCATATATGAAATTGAAAAGTTTCAAAAACAAAACCACATCGTCACGTCACATCACACATGCATCATACGCCTCTTACATTATTAAAAACATTTTCAATCGTACACAAAATATGTCATTTATACTTAACATTAATTTATATACCAACTATCGCTTCTTAAAATACGATGACTCGTTTCTAGTCAACAATATCTTATACAACGTAACGCTAGGAGTAACATACACGACACCTTACCATATACATACCTATTACGTTTTGTTAGCGCATCACAGATCATAAACAACTATACGATGGAGTTCGCTCATGAACAATACA
>DWFT01000020.1:0-18960 GCA_018246795.1 Microceris patrobas patrobas
AAAGACCGGAACATCCGATATAAAACTAAATAACATAATGAAAAACAAACAAATTGCAGATCCTCCTAAGATTATTGTTACTCATAATGATACTAGTGAAATTTTCGATAAAGGTAATCCATCGAAAAATACAAGGAACATTAGGGCGCAAAGGAGAACGGATATGATTAATCCGAGCCCAAAACAAAAAGATGAACAAATTGATCCAGAGATTAAGGGAAACATTGAAACCAGTGAATATTTTAATAAACAGCATCCATCAACAAGTCAGAGAACCACCAGAGCACGTAAACGTTCACATACCTCTAATCCAATTGAAAACCAAAATAATCAAACAAACAGTAAAAAGGTTAAGAATATCAGAGCAAAAAGTGTTCCAGAAACCACATTGAACAAAAGCAAATATTTTGAAGATAAAACAGAGGAACAGCCTAATAATGAAAAAAAACTTGCAGCTTCTTCACAAAAGACGAGAACAAAGGAAATAAAGGATGAAGACAGTAAGAGAATTAGTCATAGAGACTTAAAGAAAACAACAGTACAACCCAAAAATGATGTTACTAAAGACCTTGTTAACATTATAAAAAAAAGAGTAAGAGAAGCCAAGGGGCATACTCATAAAGGTAATAGTATTACTTTGAGTGTAATATGCAACTATACTTTGTGAATAAAACAATTCTTAATACCGATATCACGTTTCAGTGAAGAATAGTAAATCATCTGATGAAGACAGTGATTACTTACCAGAAATGGTTGAACAACAGAAAGAGGATAATTCCAAGAAAGCTAATGCGAAAGCAGGTACACGCCGAAAGATAGATCGTCGGATACTATCAACAGATGATGAAGCACCAAGTTACAAAATGGATGTTTGGTGTGAAATATATGTTGAGGAATTGGAACAATGGATTGCAGTAGATGTCATTAAAGGCAAAGTTCATTGTGTTCATGAAATATATGTAAGTAATGTGTACCAATTTGGTGGATAATATTATTAGCGAAGTAAACTTATTTATTTAGTGATTCTACTTCAAGGTGCTATCGCCTGAATAAAATGTAGGTGATAATCCAAGAAACATCCCAACAATCTTTATTTCACTAGAACTATTCTTGATGTCATTGTAATTCTTCAGAATGGTGCAACCCATCCAGTAAATTATGTTGTTGGCTGGGATAATAACAACTATTTGAAAGATTTGACTAGGAGATATGTGCCACAATGGAACACTGTGACGCGTAAACAGCGTGTGGAATCCGCTTGGTGGAATGAAGCCATTAAAACATGGCTGGGGCCAAGAACACCTCGTGACAGGGAAGAAGATGAATTATTGGACCGAATGCAACTTGATGCACCCCTACCTAAAAGTATAGCAGAGTAAGCACTGCTTACATTATTTTTATAGGGAACATGGCGATCCTATACAGTAGTATTCTAATGGTTTTCAGCCTTGGTTAATACATTTTCTTTTCACAATCTTGAATAGTAGAGCAATTCTACAAAAAGTCAGTAATGTCTAAATAAAATATTATCATAAGGAGACGCCTACAACAGACCAAATACCATATGGGTGGCTATATATCATTATAAAAACGTAACACGCCTGTAGTTCCTGAAGGGGTAGGCAGAGGAGTGTAGTACACCCCCACATTTCACCAGTTACGTTAGGTCCCTCGATGGAATAGGTGGTGAGCCTATTGCCATACACCAGGCACACATCCAGACTCCAGGTCACTACTAGAAGTTCTAAATTGGAAAAATCCAATAGTACCCGACCCGCGATTTAAACCCATGACCTCCCGATCGGCAGTCGCGCTTGCAACCACTCGACCAACGAGGCAGTCAATATTGTCATTATTAATACTTAAATTGACACAATATTTTATTGTGTCAATTTTTGATTATTGATTATTTCTTGTAAAACCAATGCAAACCATTTTAGGTACAAAAATCATCCTCTCTATGCTCTGAAGCGGCATTTGTTGAAGTTTGAAGCTATATATCCGCCGGACGCCTCCACGCTAGGTTTCGTGCGCGGTGAACCGGTTTACGCACGTGAATGTGTGTACATATGTCGGTCACGGGATACCTGGCTGAAGGAAGCGAAGGTCGTTCGACTGGGAGAAAAACCGTACAAAGTAGTCAAGGCGCGTCCCAAATGGGATAAGGTATTTTGCAGATAGAGAAGTTTTGTCACAATGACATCTTACAACATTACTTTCATAACTGTTTGCTCACATTTAAAACATCAGATTGACAATCCAAGTTAATAAGGCTGAATGAAACATTTTTTATTTAAATCCTGTAGCACTATTCTTACCTTTTTATGTGCGTTTATATAAACAATAATGTTTAACTTTATAGCTATCTAACAAAGTCATCACAGATAAACCTCTGGAGGTTTTCGGGCCGTGGCAGGTACAGGACTACGAACCTCCTACCGCTGAAAATGGAATCGTACCTCGAAATGCGTATGGAAATGTTGAGCTATTCAAAGAATGCATGTTGCCTAAAGGAACAGCACACATTAAATGTGAGTATTTCAAAAATCAAAAATTCTAATAATGCATTTATTATATTTTGTTATTTGTGAAATGTACACGTATCTCTGTCCCCGCAGAGGTTTGTCGATAAATTATATCACACGAGTTTCAGTATTTTTGTTGCCTTTTTTGATGATTTTGTCTGTGGTGTAATGATATATGATATATGGTGTAGCTGTCACATCTTTCTTGATTTGGATAGTATTGGAAATCTATATACTTAAATAAAAGAAAGTCGTTTTAGTTACACCATTTATAACTCAAGAACGGCTGAACAGATTTGGTTGAAAATTGGCGGGGAGGTAGCTTAGAACCCGGAGACGAAATTGATGTGGAGGTAGCTTAGAACCAGAAGACGTATTCTAAAAGAAGTGTTTATAAATCAGTAATACTGACTTTACGTATGTTCACGGGCCGGATGACCATCTGCGTTGTTTGTTCTTGCGCCTGATAAATCTAAAAAGACTTAAATACCTATATCTAAAAATACTTGTTTCTAAATACCTAAATCTAAATCTAAAAAATACCTAAATCTAAAAATACTTGTTTTTTTTTTAATTTATATTGCCTAATGAAAAATTGAACTTAATATAATCCTAAATCTGCTTATTTATTATCTCTAAGGCGGAACAAAGTTTACCGGATCAGCTAGTATCTGATATATTCCAATCCTCCAATCCAATATTTTACATATATATATACATGTGACATTATTGCCCCTACCTTGTGTTCCACAATATAACACTTTGTTGACCTTCCTCTTTTCCATTAACGTGTGATGTAATTCATGGACCGTCACCAATGGATCTATACAATTTCTAAGGCAACTAACTATCGCTAAATGTTCCAGTACCTGGCCTAAATCGAGTGGCGAAGAAACTGAACATAGACTGTGCACCAGCAATGACAGGATTTGATTTTAATGGGGGATGGTCACATCCGGTATTTGATGGCTTTGTTGTGTGCAAGGAATTCGAGGAAATAATTATCAATGCTTGGCATGAGGTGAACAAACATTACTATATTTCAATAGTAACTGTTCAAAATGATTTGTAATTGAATATGTAAGAATAAAACACAGATTCATAGTGAATTTTGTCATGTTAGGTTTTATATTCCATTAATTTATGGCTGTATAACATACTGTTAGCATATGACATTAGTTACTAATGTCATATGCTAACAGTATTTCATCTATGAACTAAGGTAATTATTAAACAGCACAGCCATGTTGCTACTACTTTATAACCTCTCTATAAAACGATTTAAATCTAAATATGAGCCTTGCATATATTTGTAACTTGTGGTGTAAACAGTGTCTATTAGGTGCATGTAATGTGTCTATCTATATAAGGTAGTGATTCTTTCTAAAGTATATATTGACCATCTATAATATAACATATTATTTTATAACAGGATCAAGAAGAACAAGAACGTAAAGAACAAGAAAAAGCTGAAGCAAGGGTTTACGGGAATTGGAGAAGGCTTATAAAAGGATTGTTAATTAGAGAGAGGCTTAAACTTAAATATGGATTCAGTGAGCCTACTACCTCCCAAGACACCAAGAAAAAATCAACAGGCCCTCGGCTAATTTTGAAAAAGAAATGCTTTGATAAATAATGCCTTGGATTCACAAAACAAAAAGTATTTTATAATTGCATTTGAACATTGTTTTGTAAAAAATCACACATCAATAGTACCTATATTTTTATGTCTGTGTCTAAAGTGACTGGTAAAAGAGTCCTAAGACCTATTCAAGACCTGATCGTATCCATATAAGCAAATCTTCATAGTCCCACATGAACTTTCATACTATTAAGCTATAGTTCACAGAGCCCACAGTCATATTTAAGATTAGTGTCCTAAGTTTATAATCTTTAAGATTTAGGAGTTAAACCCAGAGAATAAAATTAGTTGTTAAATATGTATTTTGGTGACATGGTAACATCAAAAATATGTATGTTTATGATTAAGGACTTAGAATTTAGATAAGTTGTAGCATGTTATGCATGTATTATCTATTTAAATGATATGAGAATTGAAAGTGCCGCCTATTTGAAACTTATTTTTGTTAAGCCATCATACTTCACCCAATAAAAAGGAATTACTGTATTAATGTCCATTAATAGAAACAAGTGATGGTTCTAAAGCATATAAACATTACTATATTCCTAGAAATTTTATACAATCAGCATCAAGCTAAATAATCTATATAACGATATAATATAATAATTTCTTTTCTTTCTCATTTAAATATATGTAGTTTTAAATCTTTAATTTTTAGTTTGATCTAAGTACCTGCATAGTTTGTATTATTTGCTTATAAAGCATTCCTTACCCACCAGTTCTTCAATGTTGGAAAATTATTTTATAACCACAATAATGATAAATATATTTGAATTTGCTTATCTGTTGTATGAATTGTTGAAATATAAAACCCTGTAAGCAATTGGTTATTATGTTGTTTTAATGTTTACTTTTTGAGTTGTGTTCAATAAAATTTTGTTTTATTATATTATGCAATGCATTGTTTTACTGTGTTCTGTTACAAGCCAATTCTACTAATACCTAGTCTAAAGGTAAATATAGAATTTGTTCATTATAAGACCAAACCATACATAATTTTGAAAATAAGGTCAAACAAGACTTATTATTAGTCAAGTCATAGTAACCTACAAATAAGTACTGACTCTTTTTTATGTTTGTGTTTTCATTGCAAGGGACCATTTAAAACATGTTCAACTATTTTTTGCTTAGGAACTCTTACAATTAACAGTATTTTGATTTCTATTTATAGGTATGTATTACATTAATGAATGTTGTTTTTCCAAATTGTCCACAGGACTGGGATATCAGGTCAGTAAGGAGATATTAGGAAATAAATAAAGACTTAACTTTTCAATTAATTTATTAAAAATGATAACTTACGACGATATTGTCAATGAACATGGCAACAAGCTGTCTTAACATAAAATTTGATATAAACATGCATGTTACATAGCAAAAATGCCAAAGCAAAGTTAGATCTAGCACAGCTTACTGCTGTCGAATATAGTTAAATGACAATTTATGTACAAAAATCTTTGGTGTATAAAAATATGTATATCAACTTCAGATCTTCAAGATAAGATCTGGTCGCTCGAAACGATTGCTTATAAACAATCTTATCCGCGTTTACAGGATAGTTTTTATTACCTTACAATCACAAAGTGAAGTTGTAAGGTGTAATCACAATGCCATTATTAAATTTTACTAAACGGACTTTTTTTGTATTTTTTAATAATTTTTTTAAGTAGAAGTTACGTTTTTTTAAGTAGAAGTAGGTACTTACAAGTCTATAAAATAACTATATAAGTCTATGCATCTTATTCTACAATATTTTATGATGAATTTATAAACTAAGGGCCCAGACACATTCATCACAGTTTGTACATTATGAAAGGAATGTAACCTTAATTTATATTTTCTTATCATAAAATATTATTTTAGGCTTATTATTAAATATTTATTATTATAACATAGTTTTAGTCTCATCAATAAGTATCAACCATTATTAAAACCAGTTTAATGAATGGTATGATAAGTAGACTGGTAGCCACACGGTAGATTAAATTCCTTTCATGCTACCCATTCGTTATACCCTTCAACAATAAGTTTATGTTTTCTATAAAGTCCAGCTTCATAGTTTATTTAAGCCATGGTTAATGTGCCTGCGCCCAAACCGAAACCTACACCTTTAGGACCAAAGTTCCTGCCGTAACAACCGCGGCAATAGATCTCACCGTTTGGTCCGTCGTTTAAGTTGGTGGAATCCTGTAACAAGGAATAAAACTACCTGTAGAAAAAATCTTGCGAAATTATCCTAATTTATTCAAAGCATAATTTAAGAACTCTAATCTAAGATATTATGTGTATTTAAGCTTATGGTTGAAACAGACACTATATAAAAAATAATATGCTAGTACATAAACTAAAAATTAATTAAGAGAACATATGATTTCAAGTATTCAAACTTCAATACAGAAATTCTACTCCGGACGCTAAGTAAATCACTATTAATAATGAGTACAGATTGCAAATCTTTTTCGTAAATACTCTATGCGGTCGTTACATCCCCTAAATATATAATATCAGTATTATATACCCGTAGAATAAATACTTTTAGTTTTCTCTCATCTCAACTGGTTGTCACATACCATTGGATCAACAAGCCAATCAAGAGAATCAAGAAATATTATATAGATTATTATTTAAATATTATAGACTAGCTTTTTCCCGCGGCTTCACTCGCGTTCGTCTGCCACATAAAGTTCGTGGACACAGTTCGTGTACAGCATTTTTATACTCATCGTGATAACTTCGAAATTAAATGTTCATATAATAAATGATATCTGTTCAACGAATTGACCAATTTTAATGATGTAAAGATAATAAAATGGAAATAATTAAGTGGCATCTAACCACAAAAATAACAGCTAACCTCAAAAATTAAAATATAAAATAAAAATGACAGAAGAAAATAAATATATATTAAAGAAAAATTCCAAACAGCTGAACCTATAGTCAATTGGATTGGAGTGGACATTGTCGTGACTGTGAGTAATAGAGGGCGAAGGTATTACGGTGCTAAGGGTTGAAACTTCATTACTGGAATGCTAGATGACGTTGAAGTAGCTAGATTTTGAGATTTTTTTGACAAACATTTTTTTTATCTTACATAAAAAAATATTTTTTTTTACTAAAAAGTATCCTATATTACTTCTAATACCTCCAAGAACATGTGTACGAAATTTCATGATGATCGGTTGAGTAGTTTTCGCGTGAAAGCGTCATAAACAAACTTACATTCGCATTTATATTAGTATGATCTAAATATTTTTAAACGCACTGGTTGTCAGCTGTCTCTATATTTTATGTTCCTTGGCGTATACGTCCAATCAAAATTTCCAGCATGTCAAACGTCAAAAAGTATCAATGACGTTACGTCTGATACGTCTTGTCAATAGTTGACAAATTTAAATTCATACAGTACACTGTATTTGTGAAATTAACTATTTATAACCTACAATTTAAACAGTAGTCAGTAGTGAATGTGGTAAATTAACAAATTAGCAAACCAAAATGGTTATTTTAGAAACATCTGTTTCAATACTCTTTGCCATATTTTCTCTCCATACTGCTAATGCCGCATATTCTACAGAAGATTGTGCTTCCCTTGGATTTATAAAAGCAAATCTTTTGTGTTCTTCGTGTGATCAATTGAAAGATTTTAGTTTAGAACCACTAATAGAACACTGTAAGGAATGTTGTCATAATGATGAAACGGCTCCGAAAGAAAAGATGTATGCTCGAGCCATACTTGAGGTTTGCACTTGCAAGTTCCCAGCGTACCCACAGATTCAAGCATTCGTTAAAAGCGACAGACCCGCTAAGTTCCCCAACCTACAAATTAAATATGTTCGCGGATTGGATCCTATAATCAAGCTGTTAGACAAAGATGGCGTTATCAAGGATATAGTTGCTATTGAGAAGTGGAATACTGATTCAGTAGAAGAATTTCTGAATACTCATCTTGAAAAAGAGGAAGACGAAGATCGTATTTATTTAAAGACTAATAAAATATAGTAATAAATGTAATGTGATGATGTCTATGATTTAATTTATCGTTACTTATTTTTTTACAAATTCACTACATATGTATTAATTAATATAGTTCAATAACCTTATACTTCAATACTTACAAGAGATCGGTGGCAGTCAGCACATGAGAAGCATCGTTTATGCCATGTACCATTCTTGGAGTGCATCTGTTCTGCAGCATAAACTGGAAAACCACAACGGGGACAGCCCTGACCTTTGGCAGCCTTCTGGCCTGTGAATGGTAACTGCTCTGTGCTGTGGGACAAGCGAGGTTTGTGAATTCCAAAGAGTGATCTTACTTTAGCTAATGTGATTTAACTACTTTGTGAATAAAATGTAATGTAAGCATGATTCAATAATTATGTGAAATGAATAAATACAATACATAATCATTTGCAGTAACAAGCATTAATAGATTGAAGATTCCTGAATAATACATAATCAATATGGACTTTTTAACCACTTAGAATTCTATATAGTGTGTGAATTTAATTGTCTTCACATAATTTTTGTATGACTAATAATGTTCAAAAATAATTTATACATACTATGTGATAGTGGGTTCGGCATCGGTAGACACAAGGGTAGGAGCATGGCCGAAACCAAATCCTTTAGGTCCAAAAAGTTTGGCATAGCATGCACGGCAATGGATTTCTTTGTCAGGGCCATCACATGCCAACATGGAGTCTAATGGGCGATGGCACTCTGCACAGTTGAAGCACTTCTTGTGCCACATCTAAAAAGGAATAACAATTTAATTACTACTAAAATAGTTACTGTATAACTGAATTGAAAACTATGTTTACTTAAAAAGGTTTACAAGTCATAGCCACATATAATTAGTGTTTATAACCCTGAATCTTGTTTGGGAACTAGGTGGTTCGTTAACAATTGTGTAGCAGCTATTCCATCTGAAGTTTTTAGTCCAACCGTTAAGCATTCTCATGTAACTTGTCAGATAGCACATATTGAATTTAAATTTTTAACTTACCATTGAATGAATATAATCGGAATGAAACCTTTCCAGTAGTAATTATGACTCAAGTACTCATAGTACTTATTACTCAAATATGACCATAATCTGACAGTTCTTTAATATAAAGGATAAATATAGAGTAATTAAATCACTGTCAATTTTAAATAAAGTAATGGGTTAGTGAACTGTAGATTGAATATTGGTCGTCATCATTATCATCATTAACCCTTTTATCGATACTCTTTTGGATATGGGAGTTCCTCTTCAAATGAGAGGGTTAAGATTATAGTTTGCCATGCTGGCTAGGCCTCTCCAATGGCACGCCGCTGAGCTCGATCTTCAGCTCTTCACATCCAACCACTGCCAGCCACTTTGCGTATAGCGTTACTCCACCTAGCTGAAGGGAGTCCTACACTACGAGGCGTGCCATTGGAGAGGCCTATGTCCAGCAGTGGACGGGAATAGGCTGATGATGATGATGCTGGCTAAGTATGGGTTAGCAGATTTTATATGTATCAGCGAACATAATGGAGAAGTTAAATGTGCACGTTTCCTAACGATGTTTTCGTTAACCAGTGTTATAGTAAGTGATATTGAATTTGAAAACGCACATTTTTCTTAAAGAGGCGCGCACCAGGATTTGAACACTGGACCTCCGGAAGAGGAAAAAATTAAATTAAAAGAAGTAAAATTCGAAATTGTTTAAAAAAAATCACTTACGGTTCCCTTAGCCAGCTGCTGCTCTGCAGCGAAGACCATTCCGCCGCATCGCGGGCATCCCTGCCCCTTAGGCGCCTTAATAGAGGTAGTATCAGGATTGTAATATGGGCGACTGGCGGATATTTCCTCTTCACTAAAAACAAAAGTACGAAAATGATGACAATGCCAAAACGTCTGAAAATTATACATTACTGTTAAGTTGTCAAATACTTACGTCAAGCCATCAGTTTGTAAAAATCCGGAGCCACAAGCAAAACCGTAGCCGTGAGGTCCCCACTTCTTGCCGTAGCACGTCTTACAGTAGACATCAGAGTCTGGTCCATCGCACGCAATAATCGAATCCAAAGTTTTCGTACAATCGCGGCACTTAAAACATTTGCGATGCCATTCACGGCCTTTGGCCAGGACTTGCTCAGCAGCGAATACAACTCCACCGCAGCGGGGGCAACCCTTGCCAGGGGGAGCCTTGATAGCCGCGGTATCAATCACCGTTGTTTTGGGTGCCTGTTCACTATATAGACATAAGGATTTTTAAACATTTGCTTCAAAATTCCTCGGATAATTCTTTCGTTGATTAGATAAAACCAATTAGGTATGACTCGCTACTGGTTATGGGTATCTCAGCAAATGGAAGGTATCAAGAGGTTATGCTAGCTTACTGTTCCAACATTGATTAATAGAAATATAAGTAAATGGTCAACCACTTGTTGTCTTTTTTGTATTAACTTTTACTGAAACAAATTGGGCTCCGATTGGTTTGTTAATTGAATAAATAAAATATTTACTTTACAGTGAATCTTAGAACAAGATCAGATTAATATGAAATGTTTTTACTTGTATCACTTTTACTGAAACAAATAAGTACCTATCATTCAAAATTATTAATAAAACAAAGTCCAGTTATTCTGCTATGTTTGTTAAGAATAAAATGAAATGTTTCTTTAAATTAGTTCGTATTTGGAAATTATGTACGTGTATGAAATTGTATGATTGATACGAAACGATTTAAAAATCTCTACATTAGCGAGGAGTTACGTAAAAGTTGTCATCTACTTTTTAATCAAAGAGGATATGTAAGAAATCTCCATCAGATTAAATATGTTGTAAGCTCACATGCGTGGCTAGTCTCGAATTATAAAATTAGTTCGTTCGAGAGCGGAGAGCACGTTCTATTTTCATGTTGGCAGTCTGCCACCTCTTGTTTGTATTATAAGCTGTTTTTATGAAAGTGACTATGTGATGGAAATAACCTAAACCTGTCGTGTAATTTGAGAAGTTTAATATTTACCATGCGTTAAAACTGCCATCGCGGACTTTGGTAGAATGAAATATGCTGATTTCATTTAAATGTTAGAAATAGATGTTTTAAAACTTTAAGGATGTCAAACTATAATAAAAAAGTTTTGCTAAGCCTCTATAAGCAAATGTAGTGTTATTAGAATTTATTAGTATTGTGAATATACACAGGGCCAAAGGTCCTAGTACTGTTCTACTATTTAACGGTATCGGTAACACATTTTATTTACCTTTGTCTCTCTACGTCCTTTATATCACACATAAGACCCAAGGATGACATTCCCCCGTGTCCGACACCCCTAGGCCCAAATTTTTGTGCGTAGCATCCTACAGCGAAAGCAAATAAGCGTCATTAAACTCATCTGAGGAGCGCACTGTAGCGTACTTTCTGTGGAAATTCTTTTTTCATTAATTTACTAAAATACTGTTATACGGTGCCCTCGCCAGATGAAGAAGCGTCAACCAATTCCCAAATAACATCTTACCCATTGGCGTAAGGGTCGCTCTGCAATACACCAGCTCCCTTTCCATAACCATAGCCCTTGGGCCCATACTTCTTCCCATAACATACTATAGAGAAAAATTGAACATTAAAATTAGCAACAAAATAAAAGGAAATCATGCGATCAAAGTTTGTTATACTTACTACATAGTTTTATGCGACTACAATTAGATTGAGACGGGTCAAGTGAAAAATTTCAGATACAACTGGAGCTATGAACTTTATAAGCAGTAAAAATCAAATTATTCATTTTGACAGTTTTCAAATAATTGAAACGAACCTTTGCAGTAAATGTTTTTATCGGGGCCCTCGCAACAGTTCGTAGAGTCCAACCGCTTAAAGCATTCACCGCACTTGAAGCACTCCCTGTGCCACGCCTGGACATACAGTAACAGTAAAGGTGGGTGGGATGTCATGCGAGGAGCAGATCTATAGGTACACGCCGTTACCACAATGAACAATCATGTTATCGTTTAGTCTGATGCACAGACGGACTTCGTTCAAATAAGGAAACCAACATTTAAATACCTCGACAATATATTTCATTATCTGGTCCATCACAATGTATCATTGAATCAAGAGTTTTGTTGCAATTTATGCATTTGAAGCAGCGCTTGTGATAGCCCTACGATGTAATAAACACTTTATTACGGTTATATATTGATATACCTACCGATTAAATTTAAATTTTTCTATTGTAATAATGTAGGTATAGCTGTAGACCAAAGATTTTTAAAAAAGGTATGAACTCCGAAGTCATAAAATAAAATAATTGGCTAAAAATGAATCTTACCCGTCCGCGAGCCAGCATCTGTTCGGCAGCATAGACATACCCGCCACATCGTGGGCAGCCCTCGCCTGGTGGTGCCTTAGCAATCACACGCGGCTCCAGGCAGGCTCCGTTGGTTCGTACTCCCCTGTACAATGGAATTTTATTAATCACCGCCTTCCATTAGAAATAGTCGATCGAGCAATAACAACGACAGAAGGAATGTTAAAAGGCTATTGGGTGCTGGAGCACTCCGGTCACCCCTAGCAGGTTCTAAATTGCCCACACGGATGGTGATGAAGCAGTTGATGCCGGCGGCGCACCTCCGCCGTAATGGGAGAAGGTAAGGGCTCCCGGCCGCCCGCTCCGCACCGGTCCGTGTAATAGCTGCTACACAGACTACACATATCGACATAGAGGGCGCTTTCCTTATCCCATCACATTTATATTAGATCCGATTAAGCTCATACAAGCGTTAGCGTAAGGATTAAAGAAGGTCAGTAGACTGCCGTGAAAGTTACGAAATAAAAGAAATAGACTGAGCATGCCTTAATGCCATGGTGCGTTTGGAGCGTTGCGAAGCCGTGCTATGGCTTTACAAAGTTGGTGTCTCACCGTTGCTCCGCTGTCTTAGGGTCGCCGGTCGGGGAGTAGGGGACAGAATACGTAGAAACGCGCCCGAGCCGGCGGGGGCCCGTATGGCGGCCGCCAGAGGCCCGCGCCGGCGTCGACCGCGCTTCCACTCATAAACACAAGTGCAATTTGGTGGTCGACTCTTTTAATACATTTTTTATAAATAATAAATAGACCGAAAAACAAAATAAATTAAGCGATAGCGAATAAATAATCCTAACTAAAGTATATTAAAGTACGGTATGGTATTTGCGAGGCGCCGCTGGTTGGCCGAGATGTGCGTCGGCGACCCGCTAGCTCTGCTGTTGGCCGCTCGCGCTCAATTCCTGTTGCGACATAAACGGAGACTGGTCATGCACGTGTCAGGCGGCGCATAATGTACAGGCGAGCGCGCGCTTACTACTTTATATGAGTTTATGTACACGCGGTTAATTTGTTACATACGGGCCCGGGGGCCGATCGTCGTTGCGACCTCAGATAAGGAAAGACCCTCAGTGGCGCGGGCGGTGGGAGTGCAAAACCATGAGTACTTACGCGTCCTCGTTCTTCAAGTGGTCACCGGTGTCCATGGACAGACAGCCAGCACCGCCACCGAAACCGTAGCCTTTAGGTCCGAATTTGCGCGCGTGACAGACTTTGCAGTAGAGTTCGCCTTCGTGTTCTGAGCAGTTGGTGGAGTCCAGCAATTTCTGGCAAAGACCTATGAAAGAGGTAAAATTGTTTACTGTTGTTGGTTCACAGAAACAATCTCAATCAGATCCCGTATATACTATACATATGCAATAAATTCCTTGTTAGTTGAGTGGTCGCAAGCGCGACCGCAGAGCGAAAGGTTATGGGTTCGTTCCTCGGGTCGGGGATTTATTGGGTTTTTCTGAATTCAAATTCCCAGTCAAGGAGTATGGATTTGTGCCCGATGTATGGCAATAGGCTCACCTACTCCATGGTAGGGCGTATAATGTAAATGGAAAAACGTGGGACTGTACTACACTCCTGTGCCTAACTCTTCGATGAGTACAGACGTGACATTACGTTAAAACAGTAACTGTCATTCAGCAATTTAATAATGAAGTTTTTTAAATTAATTGGAAATCGTTATTAATTGGTGACTGGTGAAATGCAGGAGTGTATTACACTAGTCTGCCTACCCCCATCGGAGATTTCATGTGTGATATTACGTTTTTGATAAGCGTACATTAAATAAAATAAAATAAACATGTTTTATACATCCCTCTTGGATGTAAATTATTTCGTTGTTATTCTAATTTTAACTTTTGACATATGATTCAGTATTGGTGAAACAAATAAAAATAGTCTCAAAGGTTTTAATTGAAACTATATAAATATTAAGATTGTTTCCTCTAACAATATCTGTTTTAAATATTGTTGGACCTTTGGTTAGAATTACATCTTTTGTCCTACTTTATAGATTCTGCATAATACTCAAAAAATATAAAGAGAATCAATGTTATACAACCATGTTCTATGACCACATTTGTATTAAATTTTTAAACTACATCGGAACCATTATGTCTCTCTCTATTTTATTTCTTAACTCGTTATTATATGGTCCAAAAAATAAATCACTACATTAGGTACTAAATAACATAAGTTATATGAATTAACACAAATTCTTCATGAATTTAGAAAGGTTTTTAAAGCACGTATAAAATGTAGGTAATTTCATCATGACTCTTCAAGATGTAATCTATCAGATAGGTACTTAATGACATTGAATTGCGTCAATTTGATGATGTTTTTCTATTATTTTGTATGATTATGACATCGTTTGCCAGATACCTACTATTCAAATGTAACATTTGGGGTTTACTCAAGTGCAAACATACAAACTACAATGTTTTCAGTATCACCACATTGTCGTATTCGTATTTAATTGTACTTTATCATTCCCATTTGATATTCCATTGCGATAACATACCATGATTTTACCTACAAACGAGTATCTCCAAAATAATACAATGCCATTCTTAAATATTTACCGGCAATATTAAGTATATCATATAATGCTATATTATACAACTTTGTTCGAAAAGTACCGAGTCTCCGCGTGTTTGACCAGTTTGGTAGCAGCCAAAGAATAACAAAAGAAAGTAATTGTACACATTGAAAATTTTAATTTTATGCTCACATGTGGTACTTTATTCGTACTTTAAATTTTTTTTTAAATTGTGTGGCCTGCATGATCATTTGTTGCTTATTTACCAAAATAAACATTAGGGAACACAAATCTTACCGCACTTGAAGCACATCTTGTGCCATTTGAGTCCACCGGCGACGCGCTCTTCCGCCGCGTATACGGACTTGCCGCATTTCGGGCACTTTGGGTTATCTGCAGGTTTGAAAGGCATTGTGCTCGCTTAACTTATCCTGCAAAAAAGAAAAAAAAACACGTTAATGAGCATGCGTTACAAGAACCGCCACAACTTTGCGCGTCTAAGTGCAATTGCACGAAAGCAGTTCTGTATTTATTTTTCCTAACTAATTAGCTTCGAAATTAACCAACATTTTTTAAAAATCAAACTCAATCAAAATCAAATGGTTCAGGTGATTTGGTCAACGGACAAGTAAAATACTTGAATATCTGATTGTTAGATATTATTTGGCATAATGTCATTTTTACGTAATAGGCACAGTTGCAGAGAAGAACAACTTTTTGAAAGTTAAATTTAATCAAAATGAATTATTAATGAATGCTTTGTTTATTGGCCGAAATCCAAATCATCTGCACCACATCCATTGCATCCAAACTGACACTTTATTGCCCCACAATCTCGTGTACCGTACGATATTTTAGCTATGCAGGTACTCTCCGAATGGTACCGATGATTCGCGTAAGAACATTTAGAGCATAGGGCGGGCGGTGTGGGTGTCGCTTCGGCGCTCCTAATTTGGGCCGTTCAGGTAAAGTTACGCCACTGGAACGGCACTGCATCGCTATTTATAGACGTATTAGGAAGAATCCAAGAAATCACTCGCGATTTCGCTGTTTTATGTTTGATGATTCTATATCACTTTCACTAGGGCACGGACCTGTTCGTCGAGTCGCTACGAGAGTCGATCTCCCGGACGCGTGTACAGCAGGCCGGTGGTGCCGAAACTGCGATGCGCGGAGGTCGAATGATGCGTGAGGGCAGCGTGCCATCGAAGTCTATGCGCGAGTTGCACACGGCCCCAGTGGAGGGGCGAGCGCTCCGCCGCCCTCGCCACCGCCCTCGCCACCGCCTTCGCTCACACCCTGAGACCCCATCGACCTCAGCCCATCAGCCTCAACATTGTCTGTAAGAGAAATTCAACGTAATATCCATATAGTCGTTTACCTATTGCCTAATATTTTCGATAAACCTGGCAAACAGTAATATGTAATATTACCTTATAACTAATATTTAGCATTAGTGTTTACCTAATATGTCACTAATAAATTAACAAATATTTCTCAGTAATATGACAATGCCCAATAATACATTATTTACTCGTAATAATTCGTAATGGTTTATAAAAAGTTCATTAAACTTATTACACCCGTTAATTATTTTAAAAAACAAGGACGATTCACGTGTCTATTATACATGTGTTTTACGTATTTAGTTCAAAATTTAGTGTATTCAATTAATTAATTAAATATCGAAACGTTTTACACTTTATGTCAATTAACGTAAATTATTTTTAGAGTTAACTAACAAACTGAATCCGTACCTATCGAAGTAACAAAGAAAGACAATTTTTATTTATATTGCATAATAGCTAATTATCTATTCGAATTTACATTTTTTTTACATTGCTTGCTGTAGGTATTTGAACTATGTACAACAGCAAATGGAATAAGAGCTGTATTATTGCGTACAGTAGGTAGCTATGCCACAGATTAGATACACATGCGAATCCAAAGAGATAGGACATTTACATCATAAGCATTTTGGATAATGAGCATTAGCAGTAGTGGACAGCAGAAGTAGTATCTGATAAGGTCAGGTACGTAAAACCGTATTTGGACGACTTCTCTTAGGTTCAATAATATTTACATAGGTTAGGTTCAATTATATTTGACGCGTACCGGTTTCTTATTTTAACTCATCGTGCAGTAAATACATACTTCAGATACCTGTAGAACTAATCCATCAGCCTAAGACTCTTTGAATAAAGCTCAAAACAGAATCCACGTCGTCAAATCTTGAGCCTGAAAAATCCTCTAATATTTTCGTCGAGTTAAGCTCCATCTTGAAAATTTGGTGGAATTGAACAGGTGTCTCAGTGTATAACCTGGAAGTTTTAAAAAAATACGTACGTGAATATGTTGTATTACAATTTGTTGCCAACTATGTATGTCACTACTCACAATAGAGTACATACTTAGTTCTCCTGAGTATTTAAAAATCGATATATCACCTAACAACACTTGTTTCTACTACGACTTTTTTGCAGTTCAGATAACGCTACTTCGGAACGCCCTGCCGGTTGAGATCAGAAAATTAACCACCAGAACCACGCTCCATCCAGAGGTTAGTCCCAGAGGATTATCTAAAATCTTAGTTTTATATCTTTCTTATGTATGTACTATACCTACTATACGCATTTCATTCCAACATATACTTTATAACGTCCTCCAGCGAGATGTATTGACGGTATACGCAAAATGGCTCGCTGTGGTCGGATGCGAAGAGCTGAAGATCGAGCTCAGTGGCGTGCCATTGGAGAGGCCTATTTCTTCCAGCAGAGGACGGGAGTAGTCTGATGATGATGATGATATATTTTATAACATTATATATTTTATGTTTTGTTTTATCCACATGTATTAATGTACAAGTATGTGTATTTACAACTATATTTATATGTTGATACATAATTATATGTTAATATGTAAATTATATTTAACACATTAGTAGAGAACGTATATAAATCTCATGCATATATACATATGTATCATATATATATATCTATCTAAATTCAAGTTATTGATAACATAAAATGTTATCACAAACTTTGTTGTGCCTACCACATATTTTCTCTACCTACCTGGGTTTACTGGTAAAGAATGTCATTTGGCTTTAAGTTTGCCCTTTGTAACGTAGTTTTAGGTTAACCATAAAGACTAAATGGATAAACTGTAGACCACGTTTTTAGTAAAATAGGCTCATAGCAATAGTCTCCATGTCTAGTAATAAGCATCATTTTAATAGTAACATAAAAACTATCAATTTGTTTCGTGTCATTAAACTCACGATGTTATAAAGATACCTAACAGTATCAGAGAGTTCCTAGTCATAAAAAACTGACGACGGTTCGTCACTCAGCTGCTATAATAAGATGTCATGAGTAGCGCCGTATCAAAGTATTGACAGCTCGTGCACGCGGTAAATTATCTCATAAAATCAATAACTCGTGAGAAAGTGAGTCATACTCCAAAGTTAGTAACATTGAACAAAAATACTTCGAGAAATACGTTTGAGTCACAATTTTGGCAACTAAAGTGAATCCATGTGTACGAATAGACAATGAGCAAGAGACATTGGGAACGTACAATGATCGAGACAGAACTTCATCATAACTGAGTCGCTTTGATGGCATAAGGGCGTGCACTCAGCGCGGTAAAAATAAACAACAAAATATACTCATTATTACGTACACAATTAGTCCAGAAGCGTGTCACATCATAGCAGCACGCTCTGCCAACTTCTGAACACCTGCCTATCTATTAATATTTTTCATAAAAATAACTCGCGATCATACAGCGAATCAAAATTTGATTCATTAAAATTGTTTCTAATGAAAAATGACATGTGTGACTTCCATACAATTTATGCACAATCACTTTGGCAATTTAAGTAGGAAAACATTGTTTCGGAGCAGTACCATTACTATAGTTTC
>DWFT01000021.1:0-18670 GCA_018246795.1 Microceris patrobas patrobas
CTATTCATTCGTATTTACATACACGACAATACTGTTTATCTACATCTTGATCTGAACGAACTCTTAAAATAAATGTTGCGTCAAATATTGAGTGGATGCAAAGAGCTGAAGATCAAGCTCAGTGGCGTGCTATTGGAGAGACCTATTTCCAGCAGTGGACGGGAGTAGGCTAATGACGATGATGATGATGATGAAAATATTGCATACATCTAAGCAGTTCGAATTGTAACAAAAATTATATTATCGTTGTATTTCTACACGTCAACATAATGGAAAACATAGTGAAGGAGACCAATACGAGTACCTACTCAAATATGTATATTGACTCCAGTAGTCTCCGAAACACGCGTGTGAATGCGTGGAATGTGGACAAGTCCATTAGGATTGTAAGGACACAGATATTTGGCTCTCGTTGTTTCTTACCTACCTCGTGAGGGTGGCTTGATTAAATAGTTAAATATTAACATAAAATCCGTTCCGAAGCCATGATATAATTAGGTCCCAATAAACGTTATATATGTTTCTAAATAGGTCGTTGGGAATACATTAATATTGCACTAAACATTCGATAGAATAACTCATAATTAAATATTACGAGTACATTCGATAAAATAATAACAAAACGCCTGTAATCCGCGAAGAGGTAAGCTGAGGAATTTAATACATTCCCATGTGTCACCATACGTTTGTATATACTGAGACATACTGGGTATACTGGGCCTAAATCCAAACTCCGAGGCACCACTAGGAATTTCTAATAAGAAAATCTCAATAATACCCGACCCCGGTTCGATCCCAGGATCTAACGATCAGTAATCGCGCTTGCAACCATCCGGCCTACGAGGCAGACAGTCAAACATTTTAATTTTTTTTGGAACCTTATAATGCTATTTTCAATCGACAAACTGATTATTCTTTTATGTCCATTGTCGGTCTTTATATTAAGTACAATTACATTAAAGTAAATAAATAATACATTTCAAAAATAATTCGCAAGGAACCGGCAGCTGCGCGGATTTAAATAGTGCTTTTATAGGGATAAAATCAAGCTTGTTCTTTGATCCCTTTGATGAAAAAGGGCCGGGATTAAGGGTGTGCAGTGGAGTTTTTTTATATAATGTTACATGCAGACTGCATTTAAATAGCATCGAGCACAGAGCAAACGTGTATCAGAGATTTCATAACCTTGTTAGAATTAGGCTTTCTTGTTAGAATTTATAGATTACCAGAGGTGTCATAAAAAGAGATGATTATTGCCAAGTACACTAAAGTATGTAAAATTGATGGGATTAAAATGTCTATATTTTAATGACATACTTTATTACGTCAACGCTTTATCAAGAATGCTTAAAATTATGACCGAAATAATGACATTTCTACAAAATGCAGAAAAACAACTTGAAACTTGCGAGGAATGCGCTTCCCCTTTCGACATCTTACTTCGCCTACAAATGCGTACCGTCGCGTCGCTCGCCTTCGTAGCGCGGCCTCCGGCCTCGGTACTACAAAATTTCATAGAAAACAAGTTATTAAGGACTGTAGAATGCTCACCAATATGTGATAGAAAGTATATTATTACATAATGAGTTAAATTATTGATTGATAGCCTAGTATTTTAGAACTCAATCTCCGACTACCGAGGCCCTAGGTTAAAATCCTGACGCGCATCTCTTTACAATAAATATATGTTTTATTATTAACCGACAGTTGTCGCGCCTGTGAAGGAAAACATCGTGAGCAAAATTGCACACTGAGTTCTAATTAAAGTTTTCCAAAGCTTATGAAGTCTGCTAACCCGCAATTGACCAGCGTCGTAGATTATAGCAATACCCTTCTCGTCCTGGGAGAAGACCCGTGTCCAATAGTGGAACTACAAAATGGTGGCGATTGCGATGTATCAAAGTACTGCTCTAGGCGCGATAATGTCTGTACAAGTAGCATCTGCCGAACGTAAGCTACAACTAATCGTTTCTTTGTTATTTGATATCGTACTATGTGAAGGGTTAGCATCATTATTCTGCTCTCAATAGAATTATTATCTGCGCTCCACAGCAAAATGTTAGCAACAAAGAACTGTGTAACCGTTGGTACATCTGTTAAGTACCTACTGTCATACCGTGTACTCGAACGACTCTACTTGAATTACGTCTTGAATACTATTATTTCATCACAGTGCATTAAAATAGGAAAATCTTTTCAATTTGCTTGTGCTATTGCTAGAATGTACATAAAAGTAAGATATGTAGGATATATAAAACTAGAATAGATATATTATCTATATTGGCACTGTAATTGTTACATAGAACGCTTATTTAAAATAAAATGTTGAAACCTTTATATTTAAAAATTATAAGATATTTAATAGGCTCACTTTCACGTTTGATTATAACTTCCTCTGGTAGTAAGGGACATGTAGCCTAGGATGCAGTTAGCTAGAACAAATGTACTATATGAAGCAAAATAACAAATAAACCGGATTTTATTAACATTTCATGTAAAACAATAATATTCACAATAATAATAAGCATAAACATAAATAAAACGACGAATACCCATGAAATACGTTCGATTACCAAATAATAATTATGTATCAACAAGTTTCAGCTTTCCATAACAAAAGTGTTTCCATAACAAAAGTACGTTTTACTAAGATTTCACTGATTTACGAGTATGCCAGAACTACGAATAATTGCATCGGTAAAGTTACACTTTTGTATTTTTATTTCGATGTGATTTAAGTCGTTTTCAAAATAAGTAATTTAAAGATTACATTTTATAGACATAATCGTCAATGATGTTTTTGAGACCAGAAGACAGAAAAGAAAGGTGTCAAAACCCAAATTGAAACTCTTAGTTCCTGCTTACATTCATTAAAATGAGGGGCGATACTATAATCACATAAATTTAATATTGGATCATAGTATTTAATATAATGTCTTAACATTTGGTACAAAAGTAACCAAGTATTTTGCATTCAAGTGGCATTCTAGCACTTATACCACAATTTATTCGTAACCTATATACGAGTATAATAAAACTGTAACTGGTCGCTGTCTGTACATGGCAGTTATATTTAAAAATTCATAATGGGCAGCCTTTATATACGCAAGAGAACCGAAAACAATGTTTTTTTTCATTTTGTCTGTCTGTATGTTTGTGCACGCTAATCTCAGAAACGGCTTATCCGATTTAAATGCAGTTTTCAGGATTATATTGTGATCAGCTTCACTTAACATTTAGTGTTTTTTTCATTTAAATCGCTTAACCAATAAAAAAATTATGTCAATTTATGTAAATAATCAATAATTTATATAGTTTTCCTAATAGTAATAAAGACATTGTTTCAGCATCTTTGAGTGCTCTAAGAGCCACGGAAGGTCGAAAGATAGAGTTCGATCAAAAAAATACTGAAATTCGTCAAGCAAATTGACCAAAAATCCAAATGCCCACCGTTACCATAATATCTAAATAATTGGCTAAATAATAAGGCGTCAAATAGGTATTTTAAAATGGAAATGTTCCTGAATGTTCAATTACAAACATTGGACGACCGTTTTGGACCAATTACATTGTTTATAATTGACTATTGTGTACTTCAATGGGATGTTTTCGTGATTATCTGCAGTTCACAGATGAGATATTGAAATGTATATTAGTACGTGACTCTATTATATTATTATTGACAAAGGTTTGTAGAAAATGATAAATGTTTTCTGTTTAGTAACTTTCTATATAGTATTCACCCTATGTACGTAAATTATAACAAATTATGAACGGAAGGAAGCCACGAGTTCGGAGTGTACCGTTGACCGCGCTGTATCAAATCATCCGGACCCCCTTCAATGACAAGCCCCTCAACGGTATTATGTTGATTGGATGTTTCTACAAGACTCAATAAAGGAGAGCAACCTATTTTAAACAATATAAAATGTCACCACATTTAACTGATACTTCCCATAATTTGAATGTCCAGAAGACTTGATTCTTTTCAATCCATTAAAATTGTTGTAAAGTTATTTATAATTGTTACAGTTACTATAAACATTGTAAAATATAAAAAAATCGATATTATACAATTAATATATTACTTTAATATGTATTTAAATGTTATACTTATTTAAGTACACAACAAAATTAAATAAAAAAAATTGAATAGAAATAATTATCTACAACGATACCACCTATTTCTAAAAAACCGCTTCCGGTATTCACGTGGCTGGAGGTATATTGTTGCTAGAGTATTATTGTGGAAAATTAATTCCTAAACCGCACAATATAAGTAAGAAGTATTATAACAATCATACTAGAGAGACTTAAGACGTGAGGAAGATAGCAGGCTGCCACGCGATTAAAAAAGCTAAGAAGTAAGTGGAAATGCGCCGATTACGTAACCCACATGGACATACAGCTGGATATACAGAACACTAATAAACATAATTTCAAATTGCTGATTGCATAGTGCAAGATCAAATAACGTAACATCATGCCTGTAACCCCCGAAGTGGTAGGCAGAGGCGTGTAGTGCACCCCTCACGTTTTACCAGTTACGTTTAAGCTACTAACGTAACGTTAGTTCCATATATCTTAGATAAAACGGTTTGAGTGGATTATTTTTATAATATTTTAAATTTAACAGTATTTTTAAGGCGCTCCACTTTTTACCATTGTCCCACTTTTGCCAGCTTCGAAACGACCTAACTTTAAAGCTGCGTACAAAGTCCAAAGCCCGACCTCGTTTAAGAAAAGCTCTCCCTATAAATTCAAAATTCAAGTGATCAAGTATTTGAAAGAACAAAATGTGAAATTCTAGAATTTTTTACAAATATTCATAGATCGAAAGGTACTGACTGTGAATAAAATATGTGGATTTGGATAAGTAAAATAGTGTCAAATGTAAAACAAATATCTAGGTACTATTTGTGTAAATACAAAAATAAAATCGGAAGTGTCCCATTAAAATGATAAGCGTATTGCAGCACCAAATACTTTTTCAATTAGTGTTTTCATTTTCTAATTTATACTGTACTACACAAACTAATTTATACTACACAAACTTGTTATTCGCGTTGTAAAAATGTTCAATTTACACGTAAGTAACATTTAAATTCAAAACTATTTTCACTTTCACTAATTTAACATTATTCGATACAATGGTAACACTAACAACTTAATCGCTGTGGCTTCCCGATACTCAGCGCGCGATTGGATAAGCTGTTGTTTTAATAGGTTCATTATGACACGCGAGGGAGTCCATCACGCCGCTCGAAATTCCAACATCGTGTCTGTACTATTTACATGTGGTGGAGTTGCAGTAAATCTGTCTACCACAAACTTAATTGTGTAACCCTATAATGTATTAGTACAATATATTTGCGTCGTTCCGACCTAAATAGCAAAGTTGGTTCAATTTAATCGATTTTGTGTGACTAAACATAATAAATATGTTTAACCTTTTTTTAACCCGGGAGCCCAGTGCTTGATGAACCTGCTCGGACTGAGGGGCATGGGTTTAGTTCCCAACTTGGACCAAAATATTTATGTGTTGAGTATTTCTTCTGTGTCCGAGTGTGCAAAATATCTAAATAATTATATAACAGTAGGTACATGTAGTTTATCAGCCAGCTGGTCTCATATCACAGCGTCTGTCTACTTTAGGACCAGATAGCCGTATTTGGAAATAACCCAAATATTTATTAAAGCGAACATAATTACTGATAGCGTCACGAAAACTTAACATGACGCGAGGAAAAACGCGAAATGATGGTAAGCGCCGTGCAGTACGCTTGACTTACACGTTTGATTGAACTGCAATGGATGGTACAAAATCGCTTTATGCATTCAAATTGCATGATTCTTGTCTTATTACTATTATAATAAATAGATAATTATTATTAAGCTTGTATTACTTAATTACTGGACTTGTTTTAAGAATGGAAAAGGTTATGCTATTGTAAGAAAGTGGCTTCTTAGAAATATTACACGACTTATGATAGATAATGACGTACAAGTCTGTCCTGTATAAATTATGATAATTAAAAAATTCACATACATTCCGTTTATCTCTTGTCATTTTCAAATACCACATACCGACTATTGAGTCAGAGCGAGAGCGGATGTCGGTGTGTATGTATATTGCACACTGTTTAATACTTGCTTGTATTTGAGAATTTAACGTGTGTCAGTATATGTGAAAAGTACGTAAGCTAATACTGCTTACTGTACGCTGTATGCGGCTGCGTATTACAGCTTTTTAGTAAGAAGTCAGCGTGGTGGGTTATTATTTAACAGTGTTTGTGAGTATTTTTATATCTTGTTGTGCTAAACAATAAATTTTATAAGATACCGAAAACTAATGCCGAAATGTGTCGTCAATATCGACGCAAAAAAAATAAAAAAATAAAATTGAAATTAAAACCATGAAAAAGTTCAACAGAACATAGTCGCGAGTTTAACAGAAAATATTAAAATATGAAATATCTTTTAAAATTAATCAAAATACTTTTTCAACAAATAAATTTTCCTACTTTTGTTATATACGAGTATATTCATCTCATTCTTTTGTCGATTTACTGAACTTTCACTTCTATCCCATACCAAATCCCATACCAAAAAAGCCTAAATGCAAAAAGAGTTAAAAGCTATTTTCGTCTGTACATTTATGATCTACGACGCGCCATGTTGTGTTGATCGCTGTACATCAATCACAGTCTCTATTAAATTTTCGGTGCTCTTAATATGTTACTTGTCTACGTCCACGGCTTTTGCTGCTTATTTAAAAACATAGCCTTTTCTGTATATATCTAATCAATAAAATTCATATATATATATACTCGTATATGGCCGGCCATAGACATGTTATAATTGATTTTCCTTCAAAATGTCAAAAATTTCTTTATCTGTATTGAATAATTTAATCTTCAATTCTAATAATTATGTATATAAAAATTAAGTAATCAAGAAATGTACATATAAATATGACCATTTCTTGCATATTTATATGCACATATAAATAGACATCTAGTCGTGTCTAAAATGGAATTTTTAAAATTCACCGCAACTAAATCTAACGTACCTATTTAATAAAACGTAAAAAAGGATATTTTTACTGAATATTTCCTTTTTTCAGTGCAGTAACAGCCAATATCGATAAAATAGCAATTCGGCAGTTGTAGAGGCCTAATTGGAGTTTTTCAATCCTATCACAAAAAATATATACAAATAAAATGTGTTGCAGGCAGTTATGAAGAGTTTACAGAATTTATTAATCACCAAATTGTTATTCTAAACATTGTTATGATTATTGTCAGTGTGCATGAGAGAGCGAGCGCAGACGAGTGCGGCCGACCCGAATTTAAAGTGATTTCATATCGATTAACATTTGATTGACGTGATCGCCGATCGTTGGTTAAATATATTGACTGTTGGCTTTATACATGCATATATTATGTTAAGGTTTATTTATAATAATAAGAAGCGAAAAACATTTAAGATCCAAACTCCATGACAATAGAAGGTAGACTATCTGAGGAAGAGTCAGAAACCCGTCTACGTTCATAAAGTGATCAATATAGACGTAGCACGTGAGAAATGAAGAATATAAATGTTTCATCATCATCATCATCACCCTATCTCAGTCCACTGCTGGACATAGACCTCCCCCAATGAGCGAAATCGAATGGATGTCTGGCGCTCCGTCAGTTCTACGTCCTCTCTAAGGAACCTGGCATGACGATATTTATAAAATTATTAGCGAAGAATTTTTAATATTTATCACTAATATATTATAATAATATTTAGAACAAAAATAGAACTAATAAATTCGATAATAGGACATAGTAGGCACTGGGATTAATGAGCAGTGAGGTCAGGAAGTCGATAGTGTGCTGTCGGCCTTATACGGCATGGTCACTGGCGATTTTCTAACGACGGGGCAGCGCACGCTCTGCAAATCAACCGATATCGGCGTCCGATATTGTATAATGCGGGTATAAGCACTTGGTTTATTGTAAATCCTTCAACGTTCTTCTAACGATTATATAGCACGCGTCCGTAAATGATAGAATTTCAAAGCCCGCGCACTTATCGCGCCACTTAATCTAGCGTTAATTTAAATTCATACTTGCGTCTAATTTATATCGAACTTACCCGTACAGAATTTTGAAACATTGTTGCACGACGGCATTGTTTTAGTTATATGAAATTATTATTATTATTATTATTATTACATCATCACCCCATGTCCCTTATGAAAAAAACTGAGAGCACCAATTTTCCATTTGTATTCTCACAGACTTGACGTTATTCGTATTCGTCGCCCACTTCATATGCGCACGCCGGTATTGGAGACATCTGATTACCTTATCACCTAGTACCTGATCTATGTGATCGATATAAATGAGTCTCGGATCTCTTTCGGCATCTGGATCCATCAATATTTGCGTTCTATGAAGTAACTGTTTTGTACCAGGATACTTACTTCAGGCTTAAATAAGCTAGACAAAAGAGGCTCTATTTATAATCCTCACATTATAGCATATTTTTACACAAAATAATAATATAGCCAGGTATGCATTAATAAAATTTGCAATAATATAATTCAAATCAAACTGATGATAATTCTATAACCACAGTCGTAGCAATAAATTTATATAAAGTAACGAAATTACACAAAATATATAACTTACATGTACAATTACGGAGAGAATTCTAAACCTTAATTGAGCAAATACAAGATGGCGGTTGCTCGGACGGGCATTAAACGCAAGACATTCTTGACATGAGACTAATTGCTGCGAGAAGACCGCTTGGCGTCGCATGCGCAGGTGTACGGTTGCATCAGGCCCACATTCCAGCTACTCGCCTACTGTTCTCATGGCTTCAGTAACGTATTATGAATGGATCTTGTAAGTACTCTGATTATAAAATCGCGTAACTTTGTCTGGCTCATAAGTTGTTAACAATCACAATCAGTATGGGTCATAAGCTTGCTGTCCAATCTGCAGTACATGAAATATTATTACAGTGTTAAGATTTGACATTCAATAACAGGTGTAAACAAATGTAGGAGCTATTTTTAACTAGATTGACCAATCCGGGTCTACCTCCAGACCGAGATGGCAGGTACTTCATTTCAAGTGATATGAGTATGAATCAACCCATTATTATTATTATTCAGCTATATTTGAAATATTTGAAAACAAACGCCTGTGAACATAGCTTGTAGAACACAGAACATAAATAAAAAAATATTACCTTGGCTAAGAGTAATTTAGGTATCAGTAGAGACATTAGATTAAGTAACATCACGATGTTCTTACGTGTGGTACGAGCTTTTTATAAATTACACGTTGTTAGCTGTACGAGTGTAGGCTCGTATGGTATGACGAGGTAAGCAATTAAATGAACCTTGAATCAAAACACACGATAGTATCAAGATATATTTTTTGTTACTATATGCTAACGTTATTCACATGACCCAAATAGTAATGACGCTGGCTTTGTAGGTATGTAAGACAATGGGCATGACGTAATTATAGGTACTGTCTGTGATTGATTTGTTTAGGTATATAGTGAAATATCAGCATAAATTTAGAAATCAATGAATGGCTTCAATTTAGGAATTGTATAGGATCGGGCAAGATGTCATCTTGTGAAAACTACAAAATATTTTTATTACCAGTGTATGAAAATATATACAAATGAGTGGTATTCAATATATGGCGTCTCTGAATTTATCGAGTTATAACCAAACACTACAGCGACGATTACAATATTTCCCAGCTTTTCATCAAACAGTTAATTCGAAATCGTTTATTCTCACGCCTCGTGCCTTGAAATATTTTTTGTGCTAAATTATACCAATATTTCCAGCCGATAATCTATTGAGAAATCGATCCGATTTTTGTCCACCGCAATCGTTTGCTAACCGATTCGTAAAAGGTAATTCTGAAACAAATCGATTGCTAATCTAAAAATTATAACTTTGTCATACTTTAATGCGGTGTATTTCACAGCGAGAATTGCTTTAGTTACGTGCGTACCTTTTACGACTTTCTGTGCCCTAGATTTAATAACAGATATCTAATTCACTACAGTCTAGTTTATCTATGTTTATCGATTAGTACTGCTATACCATTAGCTGGGTCTGTTTAATAGGAATCAACTGACAGCACTTGAGGTAGTAGAACTGAGAATGTTAGGAAATTTCTTTTTATGTTCATTATAGCTTCTACAATTTGCAATAGACTATCGAAGCGTTTTATGTTAGGTCGTGATTGAAATTTAAGAACGTACTAGTTCATTTGTTTCCAGTTTGTAACTAAATACGAGGAGACTGCGAGCGAGCGGTGGCGTGAGTGCTTGCCACTCGACTTAACATCGAGTTGATGGGACCGGTTTATAGTCCACAACTTAGCACCTTCGTGTGCCCGTTCCGTTCGTAACTTTTTAGAGTTCTGTTTAAACGAACATATTAAGACTTCTAACTTTTGGCTGGCGACTTAATAAGCTTTCTATTTTAGAAAGTTTGATATGAATTGCTCATAACTACTTCTACTAATATCTTGTACTTTAATATTATTGTTATTATAACGCTAGACCAAGTTCTTTACGGGGTAGGTAGCGACCACCGAACGGCAATTACATACCTCTAGACTCAACGTGCTTCCATTAATTCTTCACACGCTTCAAACACACACACCAGTTTCGGAGAGTTCTGACTCCCCCATTAGGCAGTATGTGGTTTATTTGATCAAGAAAGGTATCTAAGCCTTGCTCTCCTTCGACGTCTGCATCCATTATGTACCTTATTTATGTGTTATAAGCGCACAGAAATTGAATGCAAATTAGCTTTCAGGCTTACGACCTAATTTACGCAATAACAATTACGCGGTGCTTATTGTATAATAAATGGGGATGTTAATATTAAACTGTAATATTTTTTAAGTTCTAAGATTATTTTTCTGTGCGAGTGTTGATAAACGTAGGTTCTGAGAGAGACCAGGAATCATCTAGACTATATAGTAGCTGGTGGTAGGGACCAGAACATGATGAATATAGAAAAAGTACGTCAGGTTTACAAGGATAAGTTGAGAACGATGACATTCGTGCTCTCTGTCCACGTCATAAGGAATAGTGAAATAAATAATAAGAAATAGTACTTTTCTAAATCTTTGATTGCATGAGTTGAATAGTTCCAAAAATTAAGAAACAGAAGTTAATTAGGTCTAACGACGTAACCGCTGACACCAATTTCTTATCCACAATATATCACCATTAAACCAACAGTATCTTTAAATGGCATAATTTTTGTTCGTGGTTACAGTAACACGCGTAACACGTGCTAATCGTGTATATATCGCATAACGCCACGGCAGCTCATTCAAGCAATTCTCGGCCTTCGCGTCTCCACATAAAGGTTAAGTGAGACGTCTTCGTGAAATTCACAGTACAGTTCTCTCAATATATAGTGAATAACAAATCACGCCTGACCCATATCGTGTTTCTATCACAATACGACTATTTACACACTCAATCATTTATTGAGTTTGTGTGACAATATAGAAATAGGCTTTGTGTTTGGCATTTCAATATAAGCCAAGTAGTTGCTCACTTACTACATGGATTATTGTATTATGTAACATTACTATGACACGCGTACTTTTATGGATTTCGTAGTTGAACCATTAGGGCATTTTGGGGATTTAAACTGATGGGGGTTATTCACCAATAATTATAGTAAAAACGTTATATCATCATCATCATCATCATCATCAGCCTACTCCTGTCCACTGCTGGACATAGGCCGCTCCTAGCTAGAGGACGTCCTACACTACGTTTGCCAAGTCGCGGTCTCCGCTCTAGAACACGTCTGCTCCAGCGACTATCGGTTCTGCGACAGATGTGATCAGCAATATAGCAAGACGTCATATACCGTGAACTAATTATAAACTTATGGAATATTACGAACATGAACATTAACTTTTAATTTAACTTGTTAGTGCTATGGATTTGTTATCTTTCTTCTCTTAACTACTACTAGCCCTTACAAGCTTTTGCAGATGAATAGTACTACGATGCGTTTAAATAATCACTAATTTCGGTAATGGAAATTGCAAGAAGGGACAGAAGTGATTTTGAATCGCTACTGTCAGTCGCATCTTGAAGTTGTCCCAAGTCTCAGATCATTGGAATTTCAAATTTTTTTTATACAGTTGTAATTTTTTATACAGTTACTGGGAATAAGATAATTGCAAATAAATAAACAGCCAATGGACGGTTTTTTCCTCTATATTAGCACGCCAGCAGGAAAAAGCTAAAAAGGAAAATATTGTCAAGCGTAATGAAATTGTTTAATTTTATGATTATCTAGTCTCATGGAGAAGTGGGACCTACATTACTGTACACGACATGACGCCACAACACCTTTAAGTTGACAATTTTATGTGCTAATTTGTTAAAAAAGCAAGCGAAGTGAGAGCTTCAAGTAACATTGAGATGCTAATTGGGATCATGCGCTTGCCCATAAGATAATGAGGACATAATGAACTTAGACTTTGTTAACTCAGTTCATTTACAGGATAATGTTGTAGAACTCAGTTGGACTGCTCCAAGTCTCGTTAATGCCACTCTTATCTTCTATCTATCCTATAATATGTTTATGTGGCGCGCAAACCTTCTTTTAGTGATACAGTAACTCGAAGGTTACGGTTGTAGGTTTCAAGTATGTTTAGTTAATTTATAAACATATATTTTATCAATCTGTCTTTTGTCGTCTACTTGTCTGCGATTAGTTTGTTGACTGTGTTAAAGAAAAATCACTAGGTACTAGAACGACTCAATATGCATAATAATATCGATTTGGAGGCGACAGAATTTATGATAATATATTTAGATCATCATAGTAATGTCTTTGTTATTTCAGTATCACATAAATATGAAGATTAAAATATCTAACAGATGGAATTATCATTATTTATATGCCAGTTCTCCGAATATTTTGCATAATAATTAGTTTGCTTTGTTCATTTTATGAGTAGCTTTATGGACGACATGTCTAAATTCGTGAGGTTGTGTCAAGTTTCAAAATACCTATCATATTATATTTAATACATTATTCGTTAGGGAATTTTTGTTTAGTACGGCCAAATGTCCACGTCGAATATCAAACAAATACCATGGTATTTTTGTATTTTACATGGAGATAATTTCATTTTCATGTACATAGTATGTCTTGAATACTGTTGGTTGGTTCATTTATATTTGAATGTTAGGTATGGTTGCAATATTTTTTAGATCCGCTGCATGACATATGTAATTCTTCTTAACATTGCAGGTAGGCCTGGAGTTTACTGCAGAAATAGTGGAAAATGGTCAGGAGTTGGTATATGTTCGATTGTCGATTGATGGTCGATTGTCTTCTTAATATACCCTCCGAAGCATATACTTGTAGTAATTTATCACTAACGGTCACCCATCCAAGAGTTGACCGCGCTCGACGTTGCTTAACTTTATAGAATGCTTGCAATTTGAAATTGCGTCAGGGCTACAAACGTTTCATTTCGAATAATAACAAGTAAAACTCGTTATTACGATAATGAAATAATTACTATTAAATTGTCATGTAAAATGTAAATAATGTACCTACACAAAAGTCGTTGATCGTTGAAGGCGGTTTATGAAAGGTACTTTTGATAATGTTGGCTGACGAACATTTTGACAATTGACATTAGCAACTGACGTTTCTATTTCTAATAACACAAGAGTATCGAGTTTGACTTCCGGTGGTCTCAAAGTTTTTGCGATGATTTCTTTCTTTTGACAGCTAAATGCCAGTGTTTTTGTTGTTATATACTCTAATTTTTTAAATCAGCTCTGTATCAAAAAAAAACTTCAATAGAATTTACACGTACTGTTAGCGAGAAAACTATTAAATTATTTTTTTTATTACACGATATATTGCGGTGAAACAATTCATTTTTTCGTACGTAAAAGAAATAAAATCTCAAATCTATTCTATAGATTTTCTTTGTAACCTCCAGTATAGAAGTACTAGCGTCCATTTTCATTCTGAATCTTTTACGAAGACGTGGTTACGTAAAACACCTAAGTGATAGACTGGTGGTTTAGATTTCAACCTTGCGTTCCCGAGGGTTTAAAATCGCTTCCTAGCATGCACCTCTTTCTTTAAAGTTATGTGCGGTTTAAAGATTTAAAATCCTGGCTGTAACAGTAAAGGGAAAAAATTGGTGGTGAGAAAAGATTCTAGAATTTTCCATATTGTTCCAAAACGTACTAAGTCTGCTAACGGGGAGTTAGCTAGCGTGGTAGAATATGATCTTAGTCCGTCTTATTCTTAAAGATCTGAGTTCATCTAGTGGAACAATAAAGCAATAATGATTAATTTGAATTAGTTACCTAATCATTATCCGCCTAAGTCAACTGCTAGACAGAGGCCTCTCCTAAGGGATTTTTACCCATAATTGCCATGGTGGGCACATGGATTGGGGTTACGTGATAAATCGTATTAAATATTATTATTAGTATATCGTTATGCGAGATCCCTTATGGAGAAAGTAGAGAGTATAGAAAAAAACCATTAAACTCTTCTCTTACAGACCTGACGGGGTTGTACATTTATAACTCTAAACACGCACGCCAGTTTTCGGAGAATTATGAAAGTAATAAATACTTTTTTCTTAAATATATAAGTGGTAATACATAACATGTATTAATTATAGTTAAGAGCATATGAGTTAGTTTGGCATGAGTATATTAATGTCGGGACTGGATCGCGACTCTGGGATAAGTGGGTAGCTACTGATTAATCGGGCTGGTGTCTCGCACCGCTCTTTGCCATTAAGCTGAGGCTTCCAGCTTTTAGGAGCCTTAATGTAGGATATAGCCGAATAATGAGCTCGCGTGGTAGGTCACAATTTTAAGCTTCCTGTAATGGTCTCATTGGTTTAATGTCCTAATTTGGCTACACTTGCATTAGTATTTTTATTATATCGTTAGGCCAAGGCTCTTACGGAGTAGACAGTGAGTACAAAGTAACAAATATCTCTATCGTTACAGATCACAGAAAGTTGCAATTAAAATCTTTACAGTAAGATTTATAGAGCAAAGTAAATGTTGCATATCTGTGCAAGATATATGTATATATATATATTGGTTAACAATTATGTTCATTTGTTTTCATTCACATTTGTGTTCATTGCATAAATATTTGAGGTTGGAAATCAAACCCACACCCCTCGGCTCCGCAGTCAGGTCACTGACCACGGGGCTAACGATAATTCAATCAATAATAATTTCTCGTCAACTTTCATATTACGACGACGTTCTAGAACATAACATGTTTGTTCATATCAATTTTTATTGTAAACTAGCTGTACCCGACGCGCGTTGCTACGCCAAGAACTAAAATAAATTTAAGAAAAATAATTTTGAAGAAAAATACATATATATACCAATTTTCATAATAATCGGTACAGTAGTTTTCGTAGTAAAATCATCACGGGAGATATTAAAAGTTATTAATACACATATTATGGATATCCGGAAAATTTAACCATAAAACAGACCTCGTCAGTAATGGGGATTGGTAATTATTATGGGCATAATTATTTAAAAACTTCTCCACAGGCGACAAGCGGGTAATGTTTCGGAGAAACGGAGACGGATAACGAGGCTACCTACTTAACCTGGAGAGCGAAGAACGCGGGTCGAATGGTAACCTCCTCGTCCGGCGATTACGCAACGGTAATTAAATATTTCCGCGTAATTCGTAAACGACAGTTACGCAACACTCAAGTGCGTAATTAGTGCCATGAATACGTATAATAATGCTTATTACAATACAGTCCTGCGTTTCATTGACTTCATATACTGGCATACCGTACACACGTAATACCTACCTACCCATTATTATTGTTATACCATCAGGCCACATATCTAAATGTGTAGGTAGAGAGCACTAAGTGTCAAATATATCTATCCCTATCCATTTGATTTACTTCTTCTATATTCAACACTTATACACGCATGTCAATACCAAAGATTTCTGACTCCCCCAATATTTGACCAATACATCGTCGTAATAGGTCGTAACATATATATTATTTCGTGAGATTTGTAAATATATTTTAGAATTGACGTCGATGACCTCAGGCCTATTTGATATTGATTAAATGTATGGTTATACGAGTATGTACCTACTCGTATTTCAAACTCATAATGTAAATAAATAATCATGCGTTAACAGAACTACGAGTAAAATAATTGTAATTAAGTTTAGGTTTTACACCCTTTATATTTATCGTGACTAATAATTGTTTTTAATTAAGTTACGTGGCTGACAGTTACAAAAAATTGCTTAATTATTTTTAATGCAATTAGTGTAATTGTTAAAATGTTTATGAGTCTATCACCCCTATAATAAAATATTTTTCAACAAAAGTAACAGAAATATATTCGTAATAAATATCTAACGTACAATAAATGTCTAATAAAACGTTGCTTGCTTCAACATGTCTTACAAGTTCATTTGCATACATATATTATGTATTTATAAACATGCAATTTGACTGCTAAGTTTTGAAAACCTCAACCTTCAACAAAAAATGCTTATACAGAAAGTGTAGTAATCATGGAGAACTATTTTATATTACCAATAATATTTTTAATACCAGATTATAGGTCTGCTATTATCGATAGCGTGGAATAAATCAACATTTATGATTCTCAAGCCGTAGGTAACTATTTTTCGAGCGCGTTACGTGGTCCGTGAGATACATTTTGGTAATGCATTCCAAATTGGGATTGTTTTCTTTTGTAATGTATTCGTTCCGTTACTCTCATTATGGTATCGGAGGTTAATTCTCAAAACATTAGAGTTTAAAATCACCGACATGTTTACTTTCACCCATCGATGTGTAAATTGGATCGGACACAAAACGAGCATGTTTAGAATAAGCGCATTGTCTTGTTGGACGAACCCATTTCGATTGTATGAAGATTTCACAAGTTAATAGATATATTATATTCATGAAATTCCTTGCAATACGATATAAAAATGGTAATCTTCGGTATTGATTTTCAAATCGGCGACTTAAATAATTCATAACCCGTATGAAGTCTATCGATAACAATAGATATGGTTTGAAAACACTTGTCGGACGAACAATGTGGATCGGATAACACCTAGGGCTACAGGACAATGGCTTCATTAACGGCAACAATAAGAGGCCACTTCTAGTGGACTCGCCCCCGCCCTGATGGGGTCGTATCGTTGAAAAATGTTTTAATTGAATCCCTTTGTAGCTTTCCCCACGCAATGCGCGATCGGCGGCGGGTGGCTGGTTTTGTTTATTAACAGTGTATTTTGTCGGCCATTGCGACATTCGGTGTCGCAAGCGGCTCGCTCGCTGCACGCAGCCTCTGTGCCTCTACGTATAAAGGAATTGTACCACGGCGGTACGTGCGCGAGCAATCTTTAGATTTTTCTAGATGTTTTATAAATTAATACACTGCGACAAAGTTGATATTGCTTATTGCAAAATATCCCAATAATAGCGTTCATATTCATGCAAATAAATATTATACGTTCCACTTCATTTATTAAATGTACATCGACATTGTTAAGTGACTATAATAATCTATGTGATATCAAGATTATCGGTAGGTGCTCATACAGAATTATTGTATGTGTTACATAGTTCTATTTTCATTATTATTTTCATACAGGGAAGAGCTATATTGCTTCCTAACTCGTATTACGTTAAACGGAAAATAGCGCGTCGCTCGGCGGTGCGCTGCGAGCCGGTAGCGCGCGTCCGGCCGTTTCTACCTATAGACCGTAGCAAACAGTATAAACATGAAGTTTTATTACTTGGCTGCCTTCCACGCGTACACGTTAAACCAGCCTATTTACAGGACAGCCGTTGTTAGCGGACAGTGTTTTAGTATTAGGGTATGTTCCCACGGGCGCTTTCCGACACACACACATCGCCAACAATAAAACGACTATTCAAAATCAAACGCGTTAACTACACGGTACTACCTTTCACACTTAGGTGATATTTCAACGTAACTTCAAAATACATGTTAGTTAGATGATCCTGCGTTTAAATGTTGACATTGTACTCGTAACATAACACTTGTTCCAGTAACGAGATCGAAACAGAACAAATTGCCTATATTTTCTTTAAGGGTTAGGCAGAGAACTGTAGAACTACTCACGGTTCAATAGATGTGTCAAGGAGTGTAAAAACTATATTTTAATTATTTTATAATCAGCAAAAAAACAATTAATCATCAATTGCTGCGTATTTATTGAACAAAATAAAAACAACTCGACTTAAAGCAACGATATACTCTTTAAAACAGTTAGACAAAAAAAAAAACAATTTGCTCCCCGTACTCAAAGGCTTACACTATCTAAGTTTCATTCGTTTCTTGTAAGTTGCAAAGTCGCAGAGACACTGTCCGGTAGTCTCGGATAAACAAAAGTTTTGCAGCGCAGTTGACTCGTGTCGTCGCAACTGTGAACAAGCCGCTGGCAGCTCGGGGGCGGATTGCAGCCAGCACACACAAGTACAACTAACATTGTTATATCGAAAATAATTAAATTAAAATATGTGTATAAACATGCCACGAAATGTTTATCATT
>DWFT01000022.1:0-18561 GCA_018246795.1 Microceris patrobas patrobas
CTACTGCCGAATCTATATGCAATTGTAATGCAATTTCGCCGACCTCAATTCAGTTGAGAACACAGCAAGGAAATGATGGAATAGTATATATTATAATTCAGATCCTAGCCATTGTAGGTTCGAATCGCTGGACATAATTAAAAATTAGAAATTGGTAATGTACTTCTACTTTTGTTATTACAAGTAATTTACTTTTTAATTCGTAAAGAATGTCCTTGATCAATAATTTAAGCGCGTGTTTACAAAGAAAAAACGTATGTGGAATAAAAATATAGTCTAAAGTCATCTTTAAAAGATTCCACTTTTTCGAACGGTCAAATGGTTTAATTTTGATTAATTTAATAGCTTATTTCTGATGTAACTTTGAAAAATTGGTTTTTATTGTGAATATATCAATATAATACTGAAGATTGGTCAGTTATATGCAAATAAAAGTCTAATACAAGTCTAACGTGTACTGAGCGCCTGCAGAAATGTAAGTAGCAACAAATTGTAGAAGTATGTAAAATAGTCGCGTTATTTTGTGGTTGCTATTTTTAAATGATGCTGTTTTATAGGACCTAGCATATACTTTAAAAAAAATCTATTATATAGGAAATACTGTAAACATAAACAACGCAACATCACGCTTGTATTTCCCCGGAGTGGTAGGCAGAGAAGAGCTGTACTCTCCCACATTTTACCGTTACGTTTACGTCCCACCATGGAATTGGGTATGAAGCTATTATTATATACCGGGCACAAATATGGGCTCCGAGCTGCTACCGGGAATTTCGAGTCCATCGATCCAACTCTACACATCCCGAGGATCAGCCCCAGGGGTTCGCGAATGGCAGTCGCGTTTGCTACTCGACTAACGAGGGAGTAAAAGTCAAATATTGATAAATATCGCTTATTTAAGTTTATATTCATTGTTAATAAATAACATTAGTACTACTTACCGCTGCCTTCATTCCGTTTGTCTATTTCGTTCCAAATATTTTCTGATGACTATCTATAAGTCTACATTAATACGTGCGCGTGTTTTTAAGTGTTATTTATCGAGATAAAAGTAAACAGCAACGGTAAAAGATAAAAGAAAACAACTTGAAAAATGTTTTCAATAAAATTTTTCGTCGAGCAAATAAAATAGCTAGCGATATTTATAACATTCTTGTGACAGTTAGCACGAGCTTAAAATATAGGTAATATTCAATACCTATAACGTAATACATTTTACATTTACAAGCACATTATTCGTCATTTATTTATTAAGATGAACACTGACATATTTTCATTAGTTAAGGAAGAGGTTATACCATTTCTTCCTTTGGTCTAAAAATAACAATTTTCTTGTTGCTGTGTCATTTTCAATGACGTGACATCAAAAATAGGAATTTATTTCACGACTTCTAGCTTACATATGTATATTGGATTTTATAGAACCTTTGCTAATGTTAGCGGTGATGACAGCTAACATGATAAAATAAAGAAAATAGACTGCCATAGAATTCAACGCCGTCTGACATTCCTGAAGACCTCAGATATACCTATTCAAATAAAAATACAATATAGATTATTGCCGCTAAAAAGAAATTTTATACGTTACCCACTGTAAAAGTATCGTTCCTCATTTAAATTGGAGTGGATTGATCTATAAACTTTACACACATAATTAAAAAAATCAAACTTTTAGGTAATTGATCATATTGCCAAATATATTCTGAAAATATTATGTTCCTTAGCATTTATAATAATCAATCGCGCTGAAATTAAGTTCAAGATGCTTATATTTCAGAAGATGCTTAATAATGCAGGCTGTTCGGAGACTTTGTTAACAAGTATTCAAATCTTATAATGGTGTAGCTCGCAAAATTTGTTTAAGTAAGAAGTTTTAAAAGTGAATTGAGTTGGTTTCCCTCGCAGAATTCTAAATTCGATAATTGTAATCTTAATCCTGTAGAAATACGAAGTACAACTGATCCCAGCAACTTGTGGATTGGAGAGTATCAAAACAATTAGTTTATATTTATTGCATTATTTATTATGTATCGACGTATTATAAAACTAACTTGAAATAAATTGATCCGAGACGTGTGCTGGCTGCTAGGAAGACAAATATCAGCATTTGTGGTTTTCATAGACTTTGAGTATGCTTTCTTTTTGCAGTAGTTCATGGTTAAAAGGATCTGATGTTGCAAATATACTTCAGAACCAGGCCTTTAACTTTTAGTGTATCCCTTCGAGGTCTATTTCGTTGCTGTGATATTCATTTTATTAAGAATTTATGCAATTTATCGCTGAAGGATTTAATGCTTATTGCAAAAAGACGCTTCTTCTGACGGCGATCTTTCCTTTAGATTGAATAAGTGGGTTTCTTCCTACGGAAATGTGAAATTTAATATCATTAATACTGAGGATTTATTAGTATGGTTTTATGGTAGATTAATATCATTTCTATAGAACAAATATAAAGTTTATCCGTTATTAAGACTCGCGAGCTTCTCTTTTGAAATGCTGGGCTTTTGTGAGATTGACAGTTCATAGCGTATTTATTGCCATATTTGATGTGTGTTGATATTTTGCAATGTATACAGCATAAACATAGTTAGAACTTCATAATAATATGTTCATACTTTTGTAAAAGTTGCATTGTCGGACTGTGTATGATTAAAAAAAAATAAAAAAAATTGCCGACTTTAAATATACGAGTATATGATACTAGATACGTAAATGTGTGTAGCTGCACAATACCTTGCGTACATGAATGAAAGGAATATAAAATAAAATTTCTTCTTTTTTGACGAACGGATTAACTCGTCTCACGCTGCGACGCTAATGGCGTTGCAGAAGGATTACAGCCCTCGAGGACTCCCTCCCTACCCGATCAGAGGGACGACTGCCTCAAGGTGAAAAACACCCTGCCTTGTATAGGCGGTGGTGATGGGCTAACACCACGTGCCCACCTATGTACTTGCAGAGACAGTGATGTTCGTCCTCTTCGGAAGTTGACGCCAGTCTTACAAGTAGTAACATACATAATCAGCCTCTATCCGTCCATAGATGGACATAGGTCTTCCCTAATGAGCATCTTTTAGCACTTTTTAAGCGGCATTGCGCATAATCCCCGCACTGACCTACATTACTGAGAATAGCACAGCTTCTAGCATAGTCTACGTTGCTGCCAATCGATGGCCAAGGCATTTCCAAATTGTAAAAATAATAAATAAATAAAATCATAAATAAATTATATAAGTACCATATTGACTGCCTCGTTGGTCGTGTTGGTTGCAAGTGCGACTGCCGATCGGCAGGTCCCGGGTTCGATTTTCGGGTCGAACAACACAAACATTTTCTAATTTAGATTTTCTAGTAGTGGTTCGGAGTCTGGATATGTGCCAGATGCATGGCAATAGGCTCACCACCTATTCCATTGTGGGACGTAAACATAACCGGTGAAACATGGGAATGTTCGGTATTTCTTTGCCTACCTCTTCGGAGATTACAGGCGTGAAGTTGCTTTTTTTAAGTAGCATGTATGATAATCTAAAACTGCTTCATCGTTTTTCTCGGGTATAACAGTCAAACTATATAAGACCTTAGCACAGAACTGGTGACTCGTCACGTTTTCAAACAGGTAACGGATTTATAAATCCGTTCTCTTTGATTGAGACCACCAAAGATTATGTAACTAAAACAAATTCCGTATCGAATAATTGGAACTCGTTTGTATAGTCTCTGTACAGACTCGTTTACATAGTAAGCGCTGCGATAACATTGTCCCGATAAAAAGAAAAAGTTAGGGTTGAAAAGTATATTTAGAGATAAAGTAAAATTTTTCAATATATTTCTAAGACATTGGCACTGAAAATAGTATAGCAACATTGGGGGTAAAGTACAAATGCCTAGATATGGTTTAAGAGTGGACCGTTTCATAATTAGGACGACTTGCAATGTCTTGCAAGTCCTTCTAACTATTAAGTTGTATTTTATGTTTTACTAAGAACTTTGATTGTGCAAAGGAACAATTCTAAGTTCCACGAGTCAGAGAAACTCTTTGTGCATACGTTACGTTTAGATTTTAGTTCTAAATTAAATATAGTTGAATAGGAAGGTGCTTTAATGAAAAAAACAGAAAATAGTAAAACAATAAATCAAGAACAATCAGCAAAAGTAGTAAAAAAAATGCAGTTTGTTGTTGATAATCGTCCGCCAGTTTTAAAAAATTTAGATAAAACTGTTATTGATCACACAGTAAAATCATTAGGGGAATATGAATTAAATCGAAAACAACAAATTCGTCCATTACCTTACCAATACAACATTGAAGCAAGTAAGTATTATTTTTCTACTAAAAGTGAAACAATAGCGAGAACTTTAATTGTCTTTTCACAATTATTATTAATTGTAGTTGCTCTAATATATATTCCAACGTTAGGGCAGGTAGGAGCACAATTTATTATTTCTTTATTATCCAAATTTAAAACTCCATTTACTGATCAAATTGTAGCAATTGGTCAACCAATTGTAATTGGAATAATTATTTTATTAGCTATTTTATGGGTTACAACATTCTTTTTTATAACAATTCCAATTTTAATTACTAAAACATTAAAAACTGTTAATATTTGAATAATTATTGTTAGTCTTGTTGGTAATATTAACTGTTCTTTAATTCTTGGATTAGCTATTTTACAATTTATTTATGCTAAAAATTCAGTTGCTGGATTAAATATTAACCCATTTGTTTTACCTTCAATTGCGATTGTTGCTTTTTGTTGTTTTATATTGGGGTGCTTATTTTTAAAAAGTGATCGTAAAAAATATCAAACCAAATTAGAAAATGAAATATCAAACCAAATTAGAGCACTAAGAGAGTAAGGAGAAAAACTATTATGTTAACAAAAATTAGTTCAAAACGAGATGAATTAGCACTCCAATGAAATACACGAATTGAAGTTGCAGCACGTTTATTAGTTATTAGTTTTTCAATTTTAGGAACTTTTATGGGTTATTTTATTAGTGCTGGTTGTGCAATGGCTTATAATAATATTAAAAATTTAACAGGTGTTATTTCCCATCGAACTTATGAATTACATTATATTATTGCTGGTATTGTTGGTCTAATTTGTGCTTGTTTTTTCTTTTGTTTTATTGGTTTGCCATATGTAAAATTAAAAAAAGCAGCTAGTTTTAAAAGTTGAATTATTATTTCAAGTATTTTTGCAATAATATATTATACAACATGTTTTACCTTAGCAGTAATTTTTATGAATATGTTTAACACTGTGAATAATTATTTTATTGTGGGTTTTACTTTACTTATTATTTGTTTTTTAGTAATTTTTTTATCATATTTTTTATTATGACGTGAAGTAAAAAAACAATGAATTTTACGAAAAAAATTTGAGTATTTAGCAGATGAAGAACAAATGAAACAAGTAGAAACAAAATTAGCAACTTTAGAATTACGACGTCAGCGCCTTGTTGAATTAGAAACAATTAAGTATAATAAAGAAAAGTATAGTTTAAATCATTTAAAGGAAAAAAAGAAAAATATTTATGTACAAAAACCTGTTTTAGAAGAGCAAGAACAAGAAGCTTTAAAATCATCTAAACAAGAATAATATAATAAATATTAGAGGAGACTGTATTAATGAATAAAGAAGATAACAATAATAATGTGGTGAAATTAACAACTCAACCAGTTCGTCGAAAAATTTCTCGGAAAGCAAATTTAAATCTTTTTGCTATTATTGCAATAATAGCAATTACTGCTGGGTTAGGTGGAGTTATTTACTCAATTATTGCTGCTTCTTTTTATCATGATAAAAATCCGTGAGCAAATGCTATTTTGTTAGATGATAAAATTACAAAAAAGGTTAATTCACAATTGTCAAAAGCATTAGTTGATTCTAGTGGGGTTGCAAAACCAGATCATTTAACTAGTTATGTTTGGTTTAATGCTGGTGAAAAAGATGGAATTGATATTTATGCTAATCTAACTAATATTCAAATTATTCAAGATATTTTTGCAAAAAATAATTGAATTGAAGATAATTTAAGTATTGTTGAAACAATGCTAAAAGGAACAGGGGCTAGTTTATCAGGAACCAAAGTAATTTATCAAAATAATCTTTTGAATTTAGTTTTGCGACCAAAAATTTTATCTTATCCATATAATGATGGTGATGATAAATATGGTTTAGTAACAATTGTCCCAGTGGATTATCAACAAGGACTCTTTACATATAAAGTTCGTTTTGCTTTGCAATTAATTGCAACTGATTTTGCTGGTTATTATATTGATTTAAAGAAAACATTTGATTATACATATGATACAACAGAGGGTGCTTATCCAGTTGCTTTAACATTAAGTCAGCTTTTAAATTTAATTAGCAACCAAAAAATTATTAATTTAGTTCAGAAATATCATATTAGATTAGATAGCGACAATGAAGTAATTTTAAATAGTCTTTTAAGTGAATATTATCCAATTGCAAAACCAGATAATAGTATTCTTATTAATGAAGAAATTGTAAACAAAGATGGTGTTCCTTTTGCACCAATTGTTAAAACACCGTCGGGAAGTGACTTAACATTAAATATTAAGTATGATTCTAAAAAATTTAGTTCATTACAGCAATTTGGTGCTAATCTTTTTAATTATCATGATAAAAATTATTCAGCAATTGCTAATATTTTTACTAAAATTGGAGTTACAATGCCAACATTTGAAAATGTTAAAAATAGTTATGATTTATATGATCGAAACAGTGAAGATACTTTTCTTGCTGATGGAATGATTGACCAACGAGTAAAGTCTTATCGAGGATTTATTAAGGAAATGGGGATTGATTCCGATAATATTACTGATAACTTTAATTATGTTACTAATGATAATAGCCAGTATGTTTGAGGCTCAGAACATCAAATTTTTTATAATGAAGTTAAAATTAAATTTTTAAATATTAATAACAATTTAGGAAATAATATTTATCGAAGTCCAACTAAAATTTACTATGACCAACAACGTTATATAAATACTTCAATTAATTTCCAAGCATTTGATTTATCGACAAATGTTAAAGATGTTATTGAAAAAGTTCAATATGATGATTCTGCAGTAGAAATTGATCGTCGTTTAACAAATCAAAGTGGAATTATTAAAACTAATTTAAAAGATTATTTATTAAAGCAATTAAATAATCCCTATATTAAAATTGATAATATTGTAAAAGAGATTACTGTTGGTGTTACAAATAATGTTTCTACAATTGAAGGAACAGTTTTTGTAAAACAGTCACCTATTAATGGAATTTTGCGTGGGAATGATAATAAAGTATATCAAGATAAATTGTTAACTTTACCAAAAATTAATATTACAGTACGTTTTTCTTATGATGGTACTAACAGTAACACCTATAATTTATCTTATCAATATGATGTTGCATCTAAAGTAGTTAAAGATTGACGTGGTGTTGATAAAAATAATCTCAGTGTTTTACAAAGTGATTTTAACTTTTTTGAAAATTATACAACCCTTGATAAAATAACAAGTTTAGAAAATGATTATCGTGAAGAAATAATTGGTGTTGCTAATATATGAGAAAATAATAATCCAATGGGAGCAGGAAATAAAGATAATAATTATCCCGTTGAATTTTCAAATCGAAATTCGTTTGCAATTAAGTTAAATCAAGTTAATGTTGGACGGAATAATAACAATAATTTACGAGTTGGAACCTATAATGCTAGTGTGACAGCAACAAAAGGATCACTAAATTATCAAGGAACATTCACAACTAATTCAATTTATGTAAAAGCAGCGCCAATTGAACATCTTACAGTACCATCATTGTTTGCAGATAGTTCATGGACACAGCAACAAGCTTATCGACAAATTAAAACTAGTATTTTAAGTCAAGCTGCAAGATATGGTTTAAATTTAATAGATAGTGATTTTAGGATTAGTGGAATTTCAGAAAATAATGTTGAAAAATTACTAACTGGGAATAAAGCAATTACCATTACTGCTGTGGGAAATGATAATGTTGTTACTGGAACAGCAGTTGTTGATTTAATTGTAAATTCAGTTAATATTAGAAAATATAATAGTGCACTTAAACTAGGCTTTCAAAAAGTAAATGATTCAATTGGTGAAACAATAAACAGTATTTTTGCACAATTACAACAAGTAGTTAATAAAGATGGATATAACATTGTAAATTTCCGTGAATATTTTAATGTTATTATTTTGACTGAAGATAATCGTGAATTAGATGCTAATGATTTCTTTTTAGAAGAAGGTAATTATTGATATTATATTAAAGTAACAAGTTTTGGAGCAAAATATTTTGAGGGAACAATATCAAATATTTTGATTGTTAAAAAATAGGAAAAAAATAATTTAATTGCCTAAATTTAGGGAAAATGTTAAAATGTTTACACAAATTAAAATAGGGTTAAATACCAAAGGAGGAACAAAATGTTTAAAAATAAGCCAACATATGGAAGTAAATTTCCAGATTTAGAGTTGCTTAATACTGAAGAAGAACGCCGAAAATATGAGGAGGAAGTTAAAGAATTATCTAAACAGGAGCAGAAACGTTTTAGTTATTTGTCACCAACTCAGCACAATGATTTTTCACAACGACGAATGTTTTGGGATAGTCCACTTGAACGAGTAGGGCGAAGTTTTATTATTTTTGGACAGTTAGTAGCAATTGTTTTAGCTTATTTTATTGGTCAAAAGGCAATTTTAGTTGCTTTAAGTAATTATCTTGATCCAAATATTAAAGTTTTTGCTGAGATTTATGTTAAAGACCTTTTAAGTTATGGGTTCTTATTTCTTAGTTTATTATTTAGTTTATTATATTTTATTCCGATGACAATGGTCCGAACTGCGGGTGCTATTTATGGATGAGGTATTGCTTATATTATGTTAGCAATTTTATATTTTTTATTTGTTGAAATTTTATGTGCAATTTTATTGATTCTAGGAAGTATTAAAGGAAATCCCGCTGAACCAATTAATATTTGAGTATTAGTTTTTATTGTTTTGGTTCTAATAATTACTTCTATTTGAATTGTTGGAGCATGCCTCTTAATTGTTAAATCAGATGATGTTAAACGAAGAATTAATTTAGAAGTTTAGGAGAAAAAAGAAAATGATGACACTTACAGAAAGATTAGAAGAATTAACCAAACAATTACAACAAAATGTTTATGAAAAAGAAGAAATTTTTAATTTAGCAATGTTAGCGATGCTAAGTGGTGAATCAATTTTTCTTTTAGGAAAACCCGGAATTGCTAAATCGTTAGTTTCACGTCGTTTAAAGCATGCTTTTAACAATGGTACTATTTTTGAATATTTAATGAATCGTTTTTCAACACCAGAAGAAATTTTTGGACCAATCTCAATTGAAGATTTACAAAAAGGAGTGTACAAGCGCTTAATTGATAAATATTTACCAACCGCCGAAATTGTATTCTTAGATGAAATTTGAAAAGCAGGACCATCAATTCAAAATACTTTATTAACAATTATTAATGAAAAGATTTTTCGTAATGCTGGAGTAGATATAAAAGTGCCAATGAAATTATTAATTTCAGCGTCAAATGAGTTGCCAGCAGAAGGACAAGGTCTTGAAGCGTTATATGACCGTTTTATTATTCGTTATATTGCACAAGGGTTAAAAGACGAAGAAAACTTTAATGATATGATTGCTGGAGTAACTGAATTAGATGTAAAAGTTGATGAAGCTTTACAAATTACACATGAAGAATATGATACATGACGAAAAGAAATTAATAAGATTAAAATAACACCAGTAACTTTTGATTTTATTTCTCGATTTCGAAAAGCAATGTATATTGCGACTGAAGGTGAATATTATATTTCAGATCGTCGTTGAAAGAAGATTGCTCATTTAATGAAAGCTTCAGCATTTTATAATGGTCGTGATACAGTTGATAAAGCTGATTGGTTAGTCATTCCATATTGTATTTGAGATGATGAACAACAAGAAGAAACATATAATGCTATTTTTAATGAATTTTATTTAGATGCTTTAACGTATGATGTTCGTGAAAAAAAGAATCGTTTAAGCAAAGAATTAGAAGAATTATCAGCTCAGTATGAAGATATCCAAGAAGTTAATAGTCGCAAAAGTGAATATTTAGATGTTTTTGATGGAAAATTACAAAGAACATTTCATCGAATTTTTTGAAAAAATCAACAGTATCCAATTTGTTTTATTCGTGTTGAAGATTTTATTGATGTTTGTCATAATAAGACACAACCCACATTAATTAAATTATATTATGGTGAAGATTTAGATAATATGGCAGATGTTTTGCAAACAGAGATTAGTTATGTTAATGATAGTACTTTTAAAATTATTAAAACAAATGAAGAAATTAAAATTGAAATTAAGAATTCAAAAGGGGATAATAATTCAAAACTTGAAAAAAGAATTTTAGCTGTTGAACGAGAAATTGATAGTTTAACAACTGCTTTTCCGGATGAAAAAGAACGATTATTATCTTTAAATTGCCTCTTTTTTAAAGAACGTTTTATGTTGGCAGTTAATAATGCCTTTAGTGATAATAAAATAAATTTTAATGAAAATTGGTTAGAATTAGAACAATTTTCAAATTCAGAGCAAAAAATAAATAATAGTAATTTTGAATAATTAACAAAAAATTAAATGAGTAAAACAAGGGAGGATTTAATGTGAATCCATATTTAGAGCAAAAAGCGGGAGTTCAACTAGCTAGTAAGTTAACAGCATTAAAAAATACGGATTTAGTTAATCCAAGGTTTGCTCTGATGAAAACAACGAACCGGTGATTAAGTAAAATGTTTGACCAAGCTGTTAATAATTTTTATGATCATCAAATTGAAAATGAAATTATGAAAATTAAGTTAGATTCAAATATCGAAAAAGAAATTTATTTATTTCATTGGATTAAAGTTAATGGTTATGATGGTTTAAAAAAGAATTATGCTTCAACACAAGATTTTTTATTTAAAGTTAATTCACCATTTTATGATCGGCTAAATTATTATCGTTATGAATTTAATAAAAAACAAAACAATAATCCAAATATGTTATTTCGTGATTTTATTGGAATTTGAGAATCCATTTTAATTAAAAGAATTAATGATTATCGTTTTGCAAAAATTGAAGAATTAAGAACAAAGTTTATGCAAGATTTATATAATAGAGTGGAAATTTATAATAAAGCTAATAGTTTATTAAAAACAGTATGAAACTTTTTTGGCAAAATATGAAATCCAATAGAACTAAAAAAAGGTGTTAATATGTCAGCCATTGATAAATTTGCAAAATTTTTGGAAACTAATCCAGCAATTATGGAAATTGCAACATTATTAGGGCGTTTTCAAGGTGAAAGTAATTTAATTGAACAACGAATTTTAGAAGAAATTGTAATGGATTATGAATGAAAACCAATTGGTTCTTCACCAGAAGAAATTATTGGAGCAACTGAATCTAAAGATTTAGAACATATGTTTCCGGCCGAATTAGTTTTATTAAAAGATCCAGTTTTAAAATATATTTTTTATAAAAAATATATTGAGGGCAAATTAACAACATTTGAATTTTTATCACAAGATAAAGTTCCCAAAGAACAAATTAAATTACAAACAATTGAAACATATGTTCCTGAAGAAAAAGGGCCAATCATTTTATCAATTGATACCTCTTCTTCAATGCGAGGTAGTCCCGAACAAATTGCCAAAGCTCTTGCTTTAGCAATTGCAAAAATTGCTTTAGCAGAGCATCGCCCTTGCTACATGATTAATTTTTCTAAAAGTTTAGATGTTTATAATTTATCTTCTTTAAAAGATTCACTACCAAAATTAATTGAATTTTTGTCAAAAAGTTTTGCTGGGGATACAGATGTTGAGCCAGCATTAGAACATACTTTAACAGTAATGGATAGTAATGAATATTTTAATGCTGATTTGTTATTAATTAGTGATTTTTTAACTTCTGATTTATCATCTGATTTAATAACAAAGATAAATTTATTAAAACAGCGTCGGAATCGCTTTCATGCTATTGTTATTGGGACAATGGGTGCAGAAAATGTAGAAACAATTTTTAATAATGCTTGAATTTATGATCCACGTGATCCATTTGCTTCAGAACGAATAATTGCTTCGTTAACAGGGCAAATTGTAAAGAAATATGATAAAGTTCCTAATGCAAAAGCAATTTTAGGACAAATGAGAACTGCAAAGGAGATTAGCAAAAATGTTAAGTAACAATACTTTTAATTATTTGTTAGAAAACCAAAAAAACTTAGATAAGCATATTTTAACAAAATTTAACTTAAATGATAATGAAACATTTGAGAAACGAATTTTGGCTTTTTTAGTTGAGTTAGCAGAATTTATTAATGAACAACGTGATTTTAAATATTGAAGTGTCAAACCGGCTTCAGCAAAAGATATTTTATTAGAAGAATATATTGATGGAATTCATTTTTTAATTAGTATTGGTAATAATTTAACCGTTGACTTTAAAACATATCAATACCATAATGAATATTGTCAGGAAAATATTAATTTGACAAAACTTTATTTAGATTGTTTTGCAGTTGCAACAGAACTAATTAAAAATCAAACATCAGAAGTTTATTTTAAAGTTTTAAATCAGTATTTAATAATTGCTGAACAGTTAAAATTTACTGAAGATGATTTACTTACCGCTTATAATAAAAAAAATAAAATTAATTTTACTCGCCAAGAAAATAATTATTAAAAAAATGTTTTATAAAAATTATAAAACATTTTTTTAATCAGTATCAAGACTACTTTTTCGATTTTCTTTAAATTCTTCTAATGTTTTAATAAAAATTGCTGCTGTTGGACACACCATTTGTGCTTCCACTAACTCCTTATCATTATCAATGGTATTTGCAAAACCATCATCATCCATAAAAAATGTTTCAGTTTCATCAATCATAATACAGCTACCACAAGAAATACATAAGTCAGTATTTACATATGTTCTTTTTTTTGATATATCACGATTTGCCATATTTATCACTCCATTATTTATTTACTATAATAATAACAAAAATTTTAATAATAATATATAATTTTAATGTAGTTTAAAAAAGTTGGAGGTTTAACATGGAAACTAGAATGGAGAAATTTGCCCAGCTACGTGAAATGATTAAGAAAGAGATTGAGATTGATCAAGAAATTAATCAAACCAGTCAAGTCATTAATAGTTACATGGCGAAGTTAAGTTCTATTGATGATAATTTTTTCGGTAGTGTTAAATCAGATTTTGAACAAGAATTTAGTTGAGAAAAAGTATATTTGGATAAAAACCCAGATGAACAACCATACCCATCTGATTTTAAATATGATTTGCAACAATTGCTAGAACAAGTTGTTAATACAACTAAAGCAACAATTCAAACTAATCAAAAAAATGACCAAGATGCTGGTGATGTTATGCATAATATTTTAATTGCTGAAACATTGTTAAATAAACCAACATATCAAAAATATCAAGCAATTTTAGAAAGTATTTTAGCAGAAAAAATTACTTATCATCGAGTAAGTGATAAAATTCAAGCAGAAAATAGTGATTTTAAAATTAATTCAGCTAATATTGAATTTAGTACAATTGCACATATGCGTAAAAATGATCAACGATCAACAGCAGAAATGCTAAAAGAATCAAGCGCTCTTTTAGAAGAAAAACATAATAATGTATTAGTTGTTTATCGAAAAATAAAATCAGGTTATAAAATGTTATTTATTACTATGCTTTTGCTTGTTGTTTTATTAGCTATTTGTTTAGTTTTAATCTTTATGTTATAGAAAATAGGAGTAGATGATGAAAATAAATATTGCGATTGATGGCCCCGCTGGTAGTGGAAAATCTTCTGCTGGTTATGAATTGGCCAAAAAACTAAATTATCAGTTTATTGATACTGGGTTAACTTACCGTGCTTTTACTTATTTTTGTGTAAAAGTTGGAGTTGATTTTACAAATCATCATCAGTTACAAGCACAATTAACAAACTTTAAGTATCAAGTGATTAATAACCGTGTTTATGTCAATGGGAAAGATATTACTGATAAGTTGCAAACTGATCTTGTTCTGGATAATATCAACAAAATTACTGGACTTGATTTTATTCGAGTAGCAATGGTTTGCCTGCAACAAAAATTAGTGATTAAAAAAGGTAATGTTGTTGTTGGAAGAGATATTACTACTGTTGTTCTTCCTGAGGCTGAAGTGAAAATTTACTTAACAGCGAGTATTACAGCGCGAGTTAACCGCCGATGAAATCAAAATCAAGAAAACCATATTGTTCCGAATAATTTGGCAGAAATTACTGCTAAATTAAAAGAACGAGATTATGTTGACACAACCCGAGCGGTTGGACCATTAAAAATTGCTCCTGATGCAGTTATTGTGGATAGTAGTAAGTTAACATTTGAACAAACGGTAACTAAAATTTATGAAATAGTATGTAATTATAAGAAAGCAGGAAAATAAATGGCACAAAAAGGAACTGTTGCAATTGTAGGGCGTCCAAATGTTGGAAAATCAACATTATTTAATCGTATTATTAAAAATCGCCTTGCAATTGTTGAAGATACTCCTGGTGTAACACGCGATCGAATTTATGCTTTCTCAGAATGATTAACAAGAGAATTTTTAATAATTGATACGGGGGGAATTACATTAAATAATACGGCAATGTTTGGACAAGAGATTAAAATGCAAGCAGAAATTGCAATTGCAGAAGCTGATATTATTATTTTTGTTTTATCGTATAAAGAAGGAATTACCCCAGATGATGAAATGGTTGCAAAAATACTATATCGTGCTAAAAAACCGATTCTTTTAGTTGTTAATAAATATGATAAGCAAGAAAAAGAAAGTGAATTGTATGAATATATGACATTAGGATTTGGTGAGCCAATTGCTGTATCTGCTACTCATGGAATTGGAATTGGTGATTTATTAGACCAAGTAATTTCTCATTTAGATCAAATTCCAGTTCAACCAAAAACAGAAGGAATTTATTTTTCTTTAATCGGTAAACCAAATGTTGGAAAATCTTCTTTAACAAATGCTATTTTAGGTGAAGAACGAGTCATTGTATCACCAATTGCAGGAACAACAACAGATTCAATTGATACATCATTTAAACGGAATAATCAACTTTATACTGTGATTGATACTGCTGGAATTCGTAGAAAAGGGAAAGTTTATGAAAAATTAGAAAAATATAGTGTTCTTCGTGCTGTTAGTGCAATCGAACGAAGTGATCTTGTTTTATTAATTATTGATGGGACAGTTCCTATTACTGACCAAGATACAAATATTGCTGGCATTGCATTTGAACAAAATAAACCAATTATTTTGGTAGTTAATAAGTGAGATGCGGTAATGGAAAAAGATGAACGGTCAATGAAAAAAATTGAACAAAGTATTCGTGGATATTTTAAATATCTAAATTATGCGAAAATGGTTTTTGTTTCTGCTTTAGAAAAAAAACGATTACATATTTTATTTCAAACAATTGATGAAGTTTATGTTGGTTTAACGCAGCGAGTAAAAACTAGTGTTCTAAATGAAATTTTAGTAAAAGCACAATTGTTAAATCCACCACCAGATTTTAATGGTGAGCGTTTAAAAATTTATTATGCTACTCAGCCCGAAGGTGTTGTGCCGACTTTTATTATGTTTTGTAATAATCCAAAATATCTTCATTTTTCTTATAAAAGGTTTCTTGAAAATCAACTTCGAGAATATTTTGGATTTGAGGGAGTACCAATTAAAATATTATTTAGAGAGAGAAAGTAACGAGGAAAATTATGATGAAAAAAACACAAAAAAATATTACTGTTATTGGAACAGGAGCATATGGGGCAGTTTTAGCAAATGTTTTGACAGATAATGATCATAACGTTATTATGTATGGAATTGATAAGAAAGAAGTTAATGATATTAACAACGAACATTTAAATCGCCATTTTTTTGGTAATTTAAAAATTAATAAAGAAATTAAGGCCACAACAAATTTTGCTGAAGCAGTTGAAGATGCTGAATATATTATTTTAGGAATTCCTGTTGTTGCTATTAAATTAATAATTGAGAAAATCAATCAAACAGTAACAAAACCAGTTGTTATCATTAATGTTGCTAAAGGATTAGATCCTGAAACACACGAAGTTTTATCAAAATCAATTATAAAATTAATAAATCCAAAAATTTTAAAAGCATATGCAGGTATTTATGGTCCAAGCATTGCAAAAGAAGTTTTACAACGAAAACCAACATGTATTATGGCAGTTTCACAGGATTTAGTAATTGCGCAAGAAGTTCGTGATTTGTTTAATAATGAATATTTTGTTACTTTTGCTAATACGGATGTGATTGGTAGTGAATATGCGGTTGCTTTAAAAAATGCAGTAGCAATTGCCTCAGGAATTTTTAATGGTCTTTATGAATCTGATAATGCTAAAGCATCATTAATTACAATGGGGTTAAATGAGATTCAACTTTTTGCCAAAACAAAAGGAGCTCAAATTGAAACTTTTTTTAACTTTGCAGGATTAGCTGATTTAATTTTAACAACTACCTCAAGTAAATCACGGAATTATTCGCTTGGTTTTGCAATTGCTCAAGTTGATGATGCTCAAAAAGTTTTATCAGAGCAAGTAAAAACAGTAGAAGGTGTTTTAACTTGTAAAACAATTGTGTTAGATGCGCGTTCAAATAATATTACATTACCTTTATTTGAAGCTTTATATGATATTTTATATCATAATAAACGACCAAGTGTAATTATTAATAATGTTTTTACAAAAGCAATATTATCCTAAAATTGCGGCCATTTTTATATTATAATTACTATACGAAGTATACAAAAATAAAGAGTATGTAATTATTGATGAAATGGAAGGGCATAAAATGAATTTTAAACATTCTTTTAACAATGGTTCAGGCAACAAGCCAGAAAGTAACCAACAGCAAACTTCTCTTAACCAGGGAAATAATTTTAATGTTTCACAACAAAATTATCAACAAAAAGGACCTAATCAAAATTATAATCCAGTAACATCTGGACAGGTCGGACAAAATATTTCGCAACAACAATATTCACCAACAAGAAATATTGGTTCACAACAATATCAACAACAAAATGGTAATAGTCAAAATTATAATCAACTTAGTACTAACCAAGGGGCTCAATTAGCGTCGCAATATCAACAACAAAATGTAAATGAACAATATTCTCTTAATGTTAGTAATTGAGGACAACAAAATACCCAACAAATAAATACTATGCAAGAAAATTCACAACAATTATCGGGACAAGGAACTCAATCTCAAACGATTGCTGAACGAATTGCTAATATGCAAAATCGTACTTCAATTAAACCATCAGATTTCTTAAATGCCCCAATCGATCCAAATATTAAAGTTGGACTTGGCAAAAATATGAATATTGGAATACCAGGACCACACGATTTATTTGATGATAAGCAGCAAAAAGGAACTAATAGCAAAAAACATCAAGCAAATATTGAAAAAATTCAATGTCAATGTAAAAATTGTGCAAAGAAAATACGTCCTTGATTAACTGTTTTTATTACTATTTTAATTGTTTTAGCGATTTTAGGTGGTTGTGTAGGTGCTATTTATGATTTTCGTTCGCAATTAAGAGATTGACTTTTAAAAGATGAAGTAGCAACTGAAAATGCAAATGCAGTTGTTTAAGGGATAATTCTTGTTTAAGAATTTAATTTTTAAACCATATTTAAAAATATGGTTTTTTCTTTTACAATATAATTATGAGATTTTAATAGAAAGTAGGGAATTATGACTAAAATTAAATTAATTGCATTAGATATGGATGGAACTGCTTGTTCCTTTCATCAAGGGATTCACGAAGCCAATATTATGCCAATTATTAAAGCACAAGAAATGGGGGCACGAGTTATTTTTGCAACAGGACGACCAGTATTAACTTCGTTATCAGAAGCTATTAAAGTAAAAATGGATTATTTTCATCAATACTTTATTGGTTTTAATGATGCATGTATTTATGATATTAAGACACATACAATTGTTCATCAACAAACCTTGTCTACTTCTCAAGTTAATTTTTTATTCCAATTGGCAAAAAAATATCATAAAAAATTATGATGTTATACTGATGATTTAACCAAAGTTATTGTTAATTTTAATCCTGTTGCTGAAAATAATCCTGAATTAGCATTTTTTGATGGAGAGTTTATTCAATATGATTCTGCATTAACAATTCAAAATAAAAGTTATAAATGTATTGTAATGGATGTTCATGAGAACGACGATTTTATTATTGCAGCTCGTGGGCAAAATATTGAAATTGCAATTGATGCCTCAGGAACAGCAGAAATAAATGCTCCAGAGATTAGTAAATTAGCTGGTTTGAAATGAATTTCATCTCAATGGAATATGGCTTTATCGGTAGTATACATTATTTTGAGGTTTTTAATAAAATTAAGTAATTAGAAACAAATTA